>OY735210.1:17997211-18044711 GCA_963457665.1 Thysanoteuthis rhombus
TTAGTATTTGTTTATGAAATTTGATGTATCAGGATCTGAACATTTGTATGGGATATGTGAGTTTGTCATATGAAAGAATGTTTTTACCATGATACACATATTCATATATCAAGTGATATGAACCATATTCATTCTCTCATACAGTTACAGAGAGAGAGAGACAGAGAAAGAGAGAGGCATAGAATTCTTATATATATATTTATGTATATAAAGAGAGAGAAAGAGAGAAATCAATAATACTACTTTATTTGAAACTAATTCCAATAATACCAATAATCAGCGGAAATTTTGATATTTAATCTTAACTAAAGATTGCCCAAAGTATAAAAAAATCAATAGAAAAGTACCAATAATAATAATAATGATAACAATAATAATTACAGAAGATTAAAGAGAAAGACTTTGCACATGTTCCATGGTAAATCCATTTTTCCAGAGTCAGTATGTGAGTGAAAAAATGGATCCAACAAGATGTTGAGGAGAAAGTTGTCAATCATGAAAAGAAAAGACTTGTGGCTGATTAGCATATCTCAATTTCTTTTTTGGTTATGATAGCTAACGTCCAGAAAATATGGACTTCTTCAGAACTTCCGGCAAAGATCGGTGAGAGAAAACGATGGTAAGTTGACATTAAACAAAGCTCAGTTGATGGTAGATATCAGGAGTTGTTGATATCAGGAAGCTGGGTTTAATCAAGATTAAAAACAAACGTGATTCATCAAATCTAGCTTCCTGATTAAACCCAGCCTATCACATTTCAACTGGACTTTGCTTGATGTAGACTTAGCATGGTTTTCACTCACCAATCTTTGCATGAATCTCTGAAAAAGTCCGAACTTCAGATAAAATAATAGCTATCATAATCAATAAAGAAATTGAGATGTACTGATCAGCTTCAAATATTTTCTTTCCAAAACTGTCAACTTTCTTCACATCATATATCTGAATGTATAACATGCATATAGTAATTCATTATGTTAAATATTTATATCAATACATACATTTATATACATACAACTCAATATATTGGTATGTAGGGTAACATAATGTATGACAGTATTCAGACATATATGAGCATGATATCCTTCATATATATATATATATATATATATATATATATATATATATATATACATATACTTATTAGAAGCTATGTTACAAATATATGAATATATATACACACTATATATCTACTGATATTTATTATGCATAAATTGTGAGATAAGGAGAGTCAGCATGCCTTGAGAATTATCATTTGAAATCTTGACTTTTACTTACACTCAAACTCAAACCATTAGATAAATAGATATACAGAAAGGTCTGGTTAATGACTCAATAGAAACTGTCATGTAACTAATGTCTTTTGTCAGCATGCTGTGTTGGGGTGATCCACTAAAAAGAATGGAAAAATTTTGGATCAATGAATAAGTTACTCTTCTCACCTTTTGTTGGGCAATGATCGCTAATATGACTGAATTTTTAAAAAAATTAGCGTACTCAAACTAAGGGGTCAAATTAGGTTACGTTGCAAAATGAACACAGAAAAATTATAATATGGAGAAGAATTTTCTAAGTGCATAAAACGTTTTTTGTAGACATTATAAGGATTAAATCTTCAAATTTTACATTGTTGCAGTCTATATGTGTGATACATACATAAATAGGCTGCTGGACCATGTTAAAAACTGATGAAAAAATATGTAGACAGCTTTAGTTGATCACTTCTGATATTGATATCTGTATGTGTATATATATTTGTATATATATGAACAGGTATATGTATGATGTAATATGGGTGTACACTTATACGCATGCATATAACCATGTATCGATGTGGTCAATGTCTAAAAATATCGCTCTTTATATGTATACATAGATATATGAATATATATATATATTGGTGAATATAACTGAAAATATTTTGTCATTTATTTTGGAATGCTTTTAAATACGTCAGGTTAACTCTTATATTCATGACCATACAGAAATTATATAGTTTTCTCTCATGTCGATATGATTATGAATACCTTTACCATATTCTTTATTCACAGGTGTTCAGTTAACCCATTCAAGAATCCAGCGAAAAATATATCCCAAGGTTTCTATGATTGACGGGATATGTATGCCCTATAGATCTCTTCTAAAAGCTTTTTACAATCAGAAGTTTATGAAATTAAAAAATTTTTACGGAAAAAAAAAGATACATTGTTTTAATTTTTTTCGACAAAAAAAATGAATAAATACATAATTTAAATTTGATCAAATCTTTATTTAATCAAAACAAAGATATAAAACAATTTTTTCACAATGAAAAGTTTATGAAATCAAAGTGAAATCAAACATTTTTTTACTGTAAAGTAAGTAGGTTTCGCTGATCAGGCAATTTCACTGATTCGGTGTAACATATATGAATGCATTTTTAATGCAATGTTTAATTTTCTTATTCATACGTAACTGTGTATAGGCCTGAGCGTGCATGTATGTGCATTTGTATTTTATATGCATTGGAGTGCATATGCATGCAAATGCAGGCTCAGGGGTGGATTGGTGTGGGTGTCTATCAGTAGGGTTGCAGTGGGGTTGATGGTGGGGTTTCAGGGCATTGGAAAACACTGAACATTAAACACTAGAAAAATATCTGATGTTGAAAATCAGTCACCCAAATACAACAAAGCTGGTGTGGGTCGAGGAGGACATGGTTGATGGGGCAGGAGGGGGCAGGGATAAAAAAAAAAAAAACGATAAAAAGTAAGTTAATAACAATTATTGGGAGAAAGAGATGAGGAAATATACTTTAAAGGTTAATCTCTTGGATTTTTTGGTCTTGTTTATTTCGTTTGTTTGTTTAAAATGCCTTTTCATAAACCATTGCGTCAATAATTTGTATGAAGGTTGAAAGAAAGAGGGGTAAGTACAGAAACAAACAAGCGAAATACAAAAAAGTAAAAAGATAGAGAGAGACATAGACGGAGACAGAGAGAGGCGGAGGAATATGTGTATAAAACAAAACAACGTATTTGAGAGAGAGAGAGAGGAGACAAGTTTTTTATGGAGATAGATTGATTGATAGAGAGATACATACATATATACATATGTACACTGAACAGAGACAGACTGATAGATAGATAGATAGATAGATAGATAGATAGATAGATAGATAGGTAGATGGATAGATAGATAGATTCAATGATAGCTAGATTGGGAAGAAACATGGGACTGGGAGAAAAATAGAACCAAAAGAGAAAAAGTTTCAAGTTCTAGATATGGTAGCAAAAATGAAAATGAAGGAAAAAAAAATTAAGTGAAAAAAAAATGGAAAGAATGATGGAGGGAGAGAGAATGTGTGTGAGTTTGAGAGAGTGAGAAAGAGAGAAAATAGAAAATATAAAGAAATTAGAAGACTGAAAAAAAGAGAGCTGAAAATTTAAAGATTAAGAAATTTAGGAAAAGAAAGACAAAGAAAGTTTGTTTTTTTTCAAATTTTAAGGAATAGGAGATGAATAAAGAAGATATTTCAATTTCAAAAGAGTAGATGTAAAAAGAAAGACAAAAATGAGAGATATACACAGAAATTTGGAAAAAGATATGAAGAGAATCTGAAACAAAGGAAAAAGAAGGGACATCAAACAAGATGATACCAAAAAAGCAACAAAAAAAATGGAAAAAAAAACAGAGAGAGAAGAGAAAGGAAACAGAATTCAGATGAGAAGAAAAGATGTGGATAAAAGAGAGAGAGAAAGAGAGAGAGAGAATAAACTTGTAGAGAAGGAAATAGTGAAGATAAAATTGACAATAATGAAAGAAAAAACGAAAAAAGAAAAATCGAGTTTGGAGGAAAAATGTTGTTTTTTTTTCTGGTTGTTGTTGATGTTGATGTGGGTGAAGTAAGGCATTCGATGTGTGTGGAAGCAGGAGAGAGACAGAAGCATCCAACCAGTCCTTCCACCATCTAACCCCTAAAATAATGGGAATCCTAAAACAGCACAATATGTCAAAATGACCTCGGATTTTTACTGTCTCTCACTTCTTCTCTGTCTCACTTTATCTCCTATTTTCTGTCTACAACAGTATTCTCCTTCATTGCGTGTTCGGATATATTTACTCACTCTTTCATTCACTCCTTCCTTCGTTCATTCGTTCCTCCCTTCCTCCCTTCATTCATTCATTCATATATCAGTTTGTCTTATGTCATTCGTTCTTTTAGTTTCACGCAATGTGTGCGTTGTTA
Source organism: Thysanoteuthis rhombus (assembly GCA_963457665.1). Lineage (NCBI taxonomy): Eukaryota > Metazoa > Mollusca > Cephalopoda > Oegopsida > Thysanoteuthidae > Thysanoteuthis > Thysanoteuthis major. The sequence continues at coordinate 18,001,440 of OY735210.1, forward strand.
CGTGTATGTGTTCGGGTGACATACCGCATCTGTACTGGCATTAGTGAGTAAGTGTCTGTGTGGACGTAAATGCATACATGTGCACATCTGAAGCTGACACCTAGATTCAGCAAAGTAAACGTGCACTGTTGTCACATGCGTTCATCAGCGTCCAAACCCGACCGGATCCATTTTCATGCCGTCATCTGCTGATCGGCGGTCATCATTGTCATTCCCAATTTATTGTCCTCAAAACTGTAACTAAGATCATTATCGCACCGGCATTATCAGTTCTTACATTGTCAACTACAGCAAGATCTCCACCAGCGAAATCATAATTCACATCATATATTAGCATTATCATCACCGTTATTGTTGCTATTAAGGTCATTATTCTTATCATGATTATTCCAGCATTACTAACTACATCTTCATCATCATTATTGAAATTAACATCATTATCAGGATTATTTATGTTGTCAATTTACTTATTACAGAGAACATAATCATATCTTTATTGCATTAGTATCCTCAGCAGCATCCTTCTCATGAAAATTATCCACAAAACCTTTTTTAACATAAGCTTCACCGGAATAGTTTTATCAGTAACAAGATTATTATCATTGTCATATTGATATCATACATCATCATCATCATCATCATCATCATCATCATCATCATCATCTCTAATAGAAATGTTATCATAATTGATCGTTTTTTACAATACAAACATTGTAGCTACCTCTACTATCAACATATATATCAGAATCAATATCACAGGTATCGACAATATAGAAATGAAAATTCATGGTTAAGATTTTCAGTATCAACCAGTTGTCATCGTATGAGCATTTTTATTAAATGTACTCACTGATATTATCATTAATCAGTATCACTATGTTTAAATTTTGGTAATTATCATAATTCTTATTATTGTTATTATCAATAACATCATCATCATCATAATCAATTTTGTTCGACAATTGATATTCCTATCATTACATCTATTATTATTATCATTACTAGTACTTGTAATATCATTATTATTATTATCAACCTTGGTAGTATTGTCATCATTCTCATGACCATCTTTACCATTCTTATAATCATTTCTAGTCATTGTGATAATTCTTATCACTGTGAGCATTATTATGATTATTCTCAGCATCAGTATCATAACATTATCTGTGTCATTACCATCATTAATACAGGTTGTAACCTTCTAAAATGGAGTGACAAACTAGACAAGTTCGGAAAGTACAGGCTCCGCAACACCCCCGATTGAGAGGACTGGCAAATCTTAGGGAAGGTCTATATCCAACCACAGACGCTGAAAGGCCGATGATGATGATGATGATGATAATGATAAATCTTAAGTTCTGTGGTCCGGAAATTCCAATGGTCCAGCATGCTTTGAATCGTCTGCCATTTGTTCGTAGATCTGTCACTAGAGTTCTTTGATTCAATTTCAAACGATGGTTTTAACTGTAATTTAGCCGAATGTACAAAAACCTAACTGCTATTTGAAATTGAATTGAAGAACTCTGCATCAACAACTTTCAATGTCTATTTTGGCATAAATTAGACATGTAGTCATTAATTTCTTTTGTGAATTTTATAAATTATTCTTAATACAAGCAATAAAAAAGTATAAACAACACAAATGATTTTGATTTATTATAATATAATTCATATCATATGAATTACATTTTAAAATACATCATTCTATTTTCCACACCATTAGAAAATTTCTTAAAAATCAATAAGGTGCAAAAGTTTATTATAAAATAATTTCTGTTTGTTTGCATTTTCTGTGGTCCAGCAATGGCCAGGTTCAAAGGTCATCAGATTAAAGAAGTACCACCATTAGTACGGTAGAACCTTGAATAACCCGGTTTCAATGAGAGCATGTTTTTATTTAGTATAGTTAAGGTATTGTCGTATAAATAAACGTAAATAAGTATAGGCAGAAAAAATCACATTGAATTATAAACAGTTTTGAATTATATAGAAAATTGGGATGTATTAAACAGTATAGAAGATTCAGAATGAATTAACTGTACTAATCAAAGTATTACTATATTTTCATCTCATTCATCATTATTATTATTTTAACAAACAATATTATACGATCATTATCAACTGCCGTTATCAACAGTTCAACAAACATCATCAGCATAAATGCCATTACCCAGATTATTTTCATTATTATGAATCTGTATGAATGTCATTATGATTCTTATTGCTATCACTGTGATCCTTATGATTATCAACATTATCATATGTCCATCCACATTATCAGTCATCTTTAATCACTATTATCATCATCATTCATCATTATCGGTTATACCATCGCACCATTATTTTTTGTCATCTCTGTCACCATTGCCTTCGAAATCCTTCCGGCCTTGTCTTCACCATTCCTTTCCATTTCCATTCTGCCCTACCTTTCACAAGAACCCACCTTTATCTGGGTGCCTATAGGCTCTCTGCTACCCCAGGTGTAATGGAAGATGGTAGGGGTACATGCGTGAGAGATTGGAGGGGTAGGTCGAGACAAGCATGAAGTAAATGCAGTCAGTGTAGGCAAAAGAAGATGGGTGTGTTGGTGTTGGTTTCGGCAGGGTGGTGGGCGTTCCTGGTTATATGGGGGGAAGGAGTATTCAATCACTACGCATCATCGCACATGCTCGAAGCCGTGCACAAATGTAAGATATCTAATATGTTACATGAAACTCTACTACGCCTGGGTGAAGAAGAAATATTGGAGTTTGAATAATAGATAAAAACAGAAAACGGATTGCAATTTATCCGTCTATCTATCAAGTCATTTGTCTGCCAATCTATCTACCGATCTATCTTCTATCTATCAGACTATCTAACGTTCTATTTTCCTTAACCCTGAAGATAACTTATAGCAAGGAGGATATATTGAATTTTAGGTAAAAATAGAGGTGTTCACATATATATATATATATATATATATATATATATATATATATATATATATATATATATATATATATATATATATATATATACATATATATATATATACATGTATACATTTATGTATATATATGTGTAAAACCTATTAATGTAATCCTAATTTAACTGTATGGATTCATAATCCTATGTATTTATCTGCATTGATGAATCCGAATATGCTTGCACATATGTAATCATGTGCTTTTATATGTTATCTTGTCATTTTATATATGAGCATGATATATACATATATATGTGTGTGTGTGTGTGTGTGTGTCGTGTTTGTGTTTAAGCATTTGATTTTATATGTATATCAATCTATAAATATATATATGCTTATGCATATGTAATACATACAAACATATATATATATATGTGTGTGTATATATATATATATATATATATATATATACATATATATATATATATATATATACACACATATATATATATACATATATATGTGTATTCATACATACATGTGCATATTTGAATACTCACAAGGGTTTGCACATGAACAGATTTTCGAGGTATATATATGTATTTATAGAGACACACACACACACACACACATATATGTACATATATATACATAAATACAAGACCTTTATACACACATACACACACATTCACCCACACACATACACACACACACACATATATATATATATATATATACAAATATATATACACATATGTACATATATATATATGTATATATATATATATATATGTATATACATATATATATGCATATATCTATATGTATATGTTTATGTATATATATGTATATATAATTTTGCTTTGCGAACATAGATTTCAGGATGGTTTTCCACAATTAATGGGACCTTCAACAGCAGAGGGCATGGATGGGAAATAGCCCGTGAGTCTGCGCAAAGGAGTTTTAAGGTGAAGTGCAATATGAGATACATTATATAAATGTATATATATATATATATATATATATATATATATATATATATATATATATATACACATATATATGTATATATATATATATATATATTTATATATACACATATATATATATATATATATATATATATATATATATATATATATACATTCATATATACATATATACATATGTACATTCATATATACACAGGTATTGATGGTCTCTTTATGGGGGAATCTAGCAAAAGATTATCTTGCCATCAATGTCTATTGTCAACAATCATACAGCAGTGTTTACTCATTTAGATTGATTGATGGATATGAACAGATCTGTATTGATGATAAAATGATGGTCAGTCATGCAATAGAAACCACCACGTGACCAATGTCTTTTGGCATGATGTGTTGGGGAGGTCAGTTAAAAAACTAGGCATAAGGGTTGTTCAGTGAATAAGCTGCTTCTTTCGTCTTTTGTTGGGCAGTGATCATTAAACAAGTCTGAATTCAAAATAACAAACAAGCAAGCATGATACAAACTAAGGGATTGATTTAACATAAACTTACATCCCAAATTGACCACCCCCCCCAATACTATTTTGAGAGTTTGGAGTTTAAGTAAAAAAAGAAACTTTTTAAAAACATATCAGTGAGTAAGTGTTGGAATTTTTCATCCGTCTAGCTCCATTGGTGCAGCCTGTGTATTTGGCCAGTCAGTCAGCTACCCAGCCAGCCAGAAGAAACTAATGTTGGTAGTTTTGGTCACAGTTTTGCTTGACAGTCTCATTCGATGAGTGTACGAAGAAACGTGTTCGTATTCTTTCATCTGTATACAAGTCAGTAAAATTATTAGTTGGTAATTTTTTATGCAGATTTTTTTTAGCCTATTATCGAAAATTTTTTAGTTTTTTTCCCTCTGTCTGATCATCTTGATACTCTCAATGCTACACATTTTTTACAGTTATACTCTGTATTGTACTACCCAGTTCCTTGAGGCCACTGATGAGACAGGAAACTGGGTCATATAGTTACATATAGTTACACTAGTACATGAAGTGAAGTGCAGTTAGAAAAACCTTGACCTTCATGTTGAGCAGTTGTGACCAAGGGATACTATCAATGAAAGTTTCCATAGAAAAACTCTGGAGGTGATAATGTATTGATAACCTGTCTGCAAGCCATGAAAAATAAAATCATATTTCAGAGAAAAAGAGAAGCTCTTCTTCAATTTTCAAACAAAATCCAGAAAAAGAGGTGACCTATGACTAAGTTACCTCTCTCACCTTTTGTTGGGCAGTGATCAATGAAAAACGTCTGAATTTTCAAAAAGCAAACGTTGGACTCACAATAAGGGATCAGTTTAGCATAAACTTGCATTGAAAATTGAACTTCTGTCTAAAAATCTATTTGGTCAGGGAATTTTCAAAACATAATATACAGTAAATGATGGAATTTTCAGCCCTGTAGCTCCATTGGTGCTCCATTGGTACATGATAAGTGCATACATACTTATATACATAGCCAGCCAGACTTACTTGTAATTGAAGAAACCTTGGTTGACATTTTGGGTGATATTTTTAATTGACGGTTTTCAATATGCCTTGATTCCCAATCAAAATCCAAAAACATTGAGATGAATGTAAAACCATATCTCTTATTTCTCTAATCAGCTCTTAGTCTGCATTGTTAAAAAGTGTACTTGATATTCTAAAGACAATATAAACAAGGCAATACCTGATATCCTTGCCAGGTACATTGCCTATTATTTAACCGTAAGAACAACTGTTCGCTAGAAGTATTTATTCTTTACAAATATTTATTCTTTAAAAATACACAATGTAAAGAAATAAAAAGGAAAATATAGAGAGAAAGATAAAGCTTTTATTACATAGTTGGAAATTTCTTTTTAAGGATATTTGTTTCTAATTTTTTTATTCTTATTTTTTACAAATTTTCTGGTATTTTTTAAGTCACTGTGTCCAAATGTAAGCTGTAATCCGGATAAGATATTGTGAATAGTAACAAGACATGCAAGGAGCCCATATAGACAAGGGGAAAAAAGGCATAAAATGTTTTATATAAATTCCAGCATGATATAAAATATATGGTATTTTATATCTTTGTAAAATGCATTCTTTCTGTGGCTATCTATAATGGTCACATACACACTCTCTCATTGGTATATGAATATAGATAAGTATATCCGTGCATTGATATATCTATAAATGCATATGTGCATGTTTTCACAGAGAAACTTAATAGCAAGATATATAAATACGTGTATGTAACATACTTTGTATGTGCATATTATTTATTAAAGTGGATATACAAATGAAGATGCCCGCATAAGGAGATTGTTTCTTTTTTTATTGAACAGAAACAGAAATATGTTCATGCAGAAATATATATATATATATATATATATATATATATATATATATATATATATATATATATATATATACATATTTATATATATATACCCACATATATACAAAGTGTCTTAGAACTGCTCTTACATAGATATAAAAATATTTGCACATATTTAAACTATTACAAGTAAAAGGTTAAAAACATATACATATCAACATTATTGCATTTCTAACATATACTTTGTACATACATATTTGTCTGTATATATATATATATATATATATATATATATATACATATATATATATATATCTGAATATAGATATATGCACTTATATCTGTGTATAATTACAGAAATATAAGCATATAGTTCGGCCACACTTGTGTGTATATATATACTCATTTCCAAATGTTTTATTCTGATATGTCATAGCATCAGACAGACATATTCCATTTCATTGGAATGGAAACTGTGCAGTCAAGAGATCAGATCTTCAGTCACTTAATACGGTGATACTCCTTTATAATGCAAACATTGAGGTCCAACAAAGACAACCACCCTATAACAGTATTGCTGTTAATCAAAAGTCAATTACAAGTTCAACAGTGAATATAAGTGTTGTTTTCCTCAGAAAATCAATGGAATGATATGTAAAACATCATGTGATTATATAATAGTTGATTGGGAATTGGACAAATTTAACATTTCACTCATTAACTAAGTCTTTTGATTAAATTCTATTTTCATTCATTGTTTTCAGAATAAGTTGGCGATAATGCATATAGGTTAAAATGTTGGGGTACCAACCAACCAACCACCATATATCACAAACTGCGCTATATCAAACCATTTTATATTGGGGTATTCCTGTATTAAGAATGGAAGATTATTTTATATAGCATATTTTCTTCTTTAATTTTTTTTGTGGGCTTTTTCATCACTTATGAATAGAATATCTATGAATAAAATGAGTGCAGAGAGAGAGGGGGAGAGAGAGAGAGAAGTTGCAATGTTACGGAAATATTTATTCCACTCCAACAATAGAACTTTGGCATCCTAGACTCTGTCCTTAATAATTTCAGGAGGATATTTACAGCCCTTGAGCATCTAAATCCTTTACAAGCACATGAATGTACTGAATGTTAATATAGGAAAACAGTGCAAGCAATGAACTTGCTGGCAAACTTGCTTTCATTTTTCCCGAAGAATTTGCCTTTAATTTTCATTATAAATCTTCCACTTGTTCTGGGAGTGTCATGGGGAGATGGCTCCTTTATTTTACTACAGTAATTTATAATAATCCACTTCTAGCTTGCTACGCCCCTTGAAACCTCACCTAATTCTGTTCATCACCAGACTCTCACAATGCTTGACGAGTTTGACTTTCTGGGTTTTAATTTAGAGTTGTAGCCCAGTCTGCACAGCAATTTACCCATAACTGGGGAAGGGAGAAGAGAGGGATTCATGTCTTCCTCAAGGGCATTAGTGTCATGAATGCACTGTCTCAGCCGGAGTTTGAACTCAGTCTGCCAATTCCCTTTTTGATGCTCCAAACCCTTAGATCATCCACACCACTTCCCCAGAGGGATATTCATTTTCCCACCTTTCCACTTGTATTTGGAAAGTCTTACTGTTCCAGTCACATGACAGGTGCCCTCTAACACTTGGTACCCTGGGCAACTGTTCATATTGCTGGAACCTACGGCTGGCCCTGCTTAGAATTAATTCCTTTTTTTCATTTGCTCACCCTATTGTATGAATGAGATAGATGATTGTATATAATCAATGAGAGTACTTCGTATTTCTGATTTTTTTATTTCATATATTATTGAATCATAAAATATATAATAAGAGCCGTGTCACACTTAAAATATCAGTAGCAGCCATCAGCCCCTCTCTCATCCCATTATCTTATTGAACAACCTAAATTTTTTTCTTCCTTGTCCCTTCATACTTTCTAATCAAACTACCCAACTTTATTTTCCCCCTTTGTCTTCTTACCCTCTTATTGAACTACCTAATTTTATTTTTCTCCCCTCTCCCTTCCTACCATGTCTTATAGTATCATTGCAGTTATCAGCCTAGCCTGTTGTTGTGCACATGATAACTGTCAGTGAAGTGACAGTTCATGAACTAGTAATTATCAAATATAAAATGGTAATCCAATATAATAATTCATCTTTTCATAGTGAATATATATACGTATATATATATATATATATATATACATATATATATACATATATATATATATATATATATATATATATATATATACATGTGCATATATATAGATAGATAGATTGATCGATATATAGAGAGAAAAAGATCTTTAAATTATTGTAAAATAGATAATGATGATCAGTTAATTTAAGTCTTTGACTTGGTTTTTCTACCATAATAAGAACAAGAAGTATCTTCACCAAATCTAGGAGTGTAAACTCCTCCATGTTTTTCTTTCCTGTCACACCAAACCAAACCGATATGCAAAGCCAACATTTTCCATTTATGATTTGAAATCATAACCAAGCAATCAATAGGTGGCTCTCTTACTGACAAAACTTACAAATCTACGAGAATTTATGTTAGAATTATGCAAGGGCTTATTACATTCAAATAAATAAAAACATTTATAAAACTAACATTCCCCTACCGTGATTTGAAACCATGACCGAATGATCAGTAGGCGACTCTCTCATCGCATGGGCCAAAACGACAAGTCTTAATAATCTATAAATTTTTTTTTACGAATATGCCAGAGTTTATTTTGTTTTAATAAATGAATACATTTATACTAAAAGATATTTTTTTAATAACTTCTTAATCATTATATATACACAACAAAGATTGCAGAAATCGTCTTCAGTCAGAATAGGAGTAGGAGTGGAGTTGACCCTGCAGCAGCCAGGCTCATTTATTTGATAATTCATTTTGAGAAAATTTTTTTTTTAGATTAATGACAAGGTACAAAGACTTTTGCAACACAATGATTGAGTTGAAATCTTCAGGAGATAATTAATTGCTTTTGCTCCCATAAACTTCAAATGAAAAAAGAGCCCTGAAACTAAAAAAAGAGTTTGATTGTAATTGAAAGGAATGGACTATTAGCAGTCAGTGTCTGCTGAATGATGAGAATTTCCAACCTGCAGTGAAAAAAAACATTTTTCTGTGAATTATTTCAACCATGGATTTGTACAAAAGGCTTGACTGTTCAGTAATTTTTAGAAACCATCACCCAAAACTGTCTGCCTATTAACTTAGGTTACTTTGGTTTTTAAGTGATTCTACCTGGCTTTACATGAAGATATGCATGTACATATTGCAATGTGAGTGGAAGGGCTGAAAATTTGGACATCAATTCCCCATTATATCTCGAAAAACAGTTTTTCTTTGTTTATTCAAATTCTCCCCCCCCCCTAAGTTTTTAGGGATGGTCAATTTACAATGTAATTTTGTCTTAAATTGATTCCTGTTCATGTCTGGTAGTGTTCATGCTTGCTTTCTGAAAATTTTAGTGATCCAACAAAAAGTAAGAAAATTGATTTATTCATTTATGACCCTTTTTCCAATTTTCTTAATTGATCACCCCCAACATGGCATGCTGTCAAAAGATTTCGGTCACATGACAGTTTCTATTGAGTGACCAACCAGATTCATTTTATGTAACTTACAATGAAATAACATTATGATTTGTATAATTTGGTTGGCTTTGTTTTTAAAAATATACAAAATATTATGTTATAAAATTTGTAAGTTTTGAAAATGTCAAAATACTAAGTTGATGAAATAGTATGATAATGTTTCATAAAAATTTAATCATATGATTTTTATTTATAAACATATTCTAATTCATATTTTAATTTCTGTTTAAAAACATTTTGATTTGATAGATTTAACATACTATTTCATGTATTTTCTGTAGTTTGATAAATCCAATTTAATGGAACATATTTCAATCTAAATTTTTATTCTTATATAAACACATTTTCATATAAATTGATGATTTATGTAAACAAATAAGTCTACAATGACATTTTGTTCATAGTGATACATGCAAAATCTGTTTTTTACATGTTCAATACAAGGATCTTTATCCAATGAAAATTTAGTTTGTATTTGCTGTATGAGGAATTTCAAAGAACAATTTCCGGTTATTTTCAACACTGTTATTTGGCATCTTAGAAATGGTTGAGAAATTATCTAAGATCAGAATTTGCAAGTTCTATGTGTTTGTGGTTTGTTTCTTTGCTTAAAGAATGTTTTGAAGTAAACAATGATCCTCATTATGGATAAAGTAGAGAATATATGTAAATAACAGCATTATTTACACATGGATCAGAGTATCTGTATGTGTTATTCTCCAGCACTCTGCCTATAATCAGAGTGTAGTATGCGTTCTTATTGAAAGGTTTTGCAAGCACACAAAAAATATCTACATGTAAAGAGCACAATGTGTATCTATGTACATTTATGTATATTTTGTGTGTGTGGCAATTCTTAAAGAGTACACATATACTATACTGATCCTAGGCAGAGGGCCTGGGAGTGACACGTTGATCCTTGGCAGAGCATTGGGGTACTCTAATCCTAAGTAGAATTGTCAATCCATACATAAATAAACATATCATTTTTAATAGGTACTACGCAAGTATATAAATATGCATGGATGAACATTATGTTTTCATGTGTAGTAGATGATGATGATGATGATGATCATCATCATCATCATCATCACTATCATTATCATTGTTATTATTATTATTATTCATCTTCACACCAGTAGCCTGGTTGTCACAACTGGAGGCTGAGTGACAGTAAGTCTCCTCAGGTCTCCAGCCTTTCTTTATACACTCTCACAGTCCACAGCAATGCTGTGGTTTACATTTTCACTGCAGTTGCCTGATGGTTCTTGCTGTAGGCTGAGTGTCAGTGAGTCTCCTCTGGTCTTCAGCCATCCTCTCATCTCTCTCTTACCAATCACAACGGTGCTGTGGTTTGTACTTCCACAAACATTTGTGCGCTTTTTTTTATTTTTTCCTCTGTTAGGCAAACAGCTGGGGTCGTAGAATTCATATTTCTGGCACTTTCCTCAGTATTCATGCAGTTCCTAGCAGTGCTGTAGTTTGCACAGTCACAATCATTTCTTTTATCCCTAGTTCCTCTAATTTCTTCTTCTTCTTCTTGCTCTTCCTCTTATCATCATCATCATCATCATCATCATCACCACCACCACCACCACCACCACCACCACCACCACCACCACCACCACCACCACCACCACCACCATCATCATCATCATCATCATCATCATCATCAACAACAACAACAACAACAACAACAACAACAACAACAACAACAACAACATGAAACCATAATTGAGAGTGAAGATAATGTTTTTTTAAGACTTAAATTTTGAATTACAGAAGGATTTAATGGAAAATATAGAAGCCAGTGATGGTTATTCAATTCTATGATTCTTGAAGTCTTGATTAGATAACATGATTAAGTTCACTGTCTTCATTCATTTAGTCATACATCGGACAGTGTTCAATGTATTGGAATAAATAACTACCTGTAGTATGTCAGTCTCTTTGTTTGGATTCAATTTAAAAACTTTGGAGGCAGGCCAGACTGAAAGATATCCCAATAATTGGTCGACTGAACAATAAGAGATACTGTATCTACTTAAGTACAATGCATTATCGAATATAATACAACCCCTTTTTTTGTCTCTAAAAATCAGTAATGTATGAATATATGTTATCATTTTTTTACACTTGAATATAATGCTACCCACTCAATTGTCACCCAAATTTTTAGAATTAAACTTCAAACATTCTACACTAGTAAATATGGTACTGTGTGACTTACCATTCAGATAATCCTAAAAAGAAAGTACAACCTGAAGAAATTATAAGCTCCAAGTATCATTTCTATTTTGATAATGTAAATTCAATTTATTTTGTTTGGAGTTAAAGATTCCAAGAATCCTTTCTGAGAAAAAAAACAAAAAAATTCCACTGGGCTCTCAAGTCCAGAGCACAATTTAGTAACAACAAATATATGAAACTGAAATCATGTTTGATATTCTAGTAAAAGTCATAACTGGAGCTACATGATTGTACATATGCTATATGAGGTGGACATCATACATTTTTAGGAATTTCAACAGTGTGTCTAAATAGTATGTTGTACAATCTCTTGGCATTACTCTTTGTAGTAAAGAACAACTTTGATGGAGGCAGTGGAAATTGGGTGTAAAGAGGGATCTTTTTTTCCCTATCATCAAATTCTCTAAACTTTTGGATAACACTTCATATATATCTGAACAAACCATACCCAGGCATTTTGTCCTTCTTTATCAGAGCAAAGGCAAAATATAAGCTGTACAATAAATTCTATTTGTATTCTTATACATCTTTAATTAGTTTTTTTACTGATAATACTCAAATGTGCATTATTCATGAACATATGTTAGATATTGACCAATATTTCTAGAGATTAACATATCAAATAACATTTCATTTTATTGCATGTTGTTTTTTTCCTGAAGATGATATCATTACAGATTGATTGAATGTTTTTGATTTTCTTTAGAATTAACACATTTATTGACTGTGTAAACAAATGCTAAATAATGCAATGCAACTGTTGACAGGACGAGAAAAAAAAATGAGACTGTCATAATACATTGAGACATCATGAGTCACAGTGTGCTTATAAGCGAATGGGAACTCTTTGGTTGAGGGGTGCAGGCAGAGGATTTGATTCGCCCGAAATTTCGTACAGATAAAAAATGCAAGTACTGCTTTCCAATAAGAAGTCTTTTTATCAACTGGCAATACACTGTTAGTGCAAATCATACAACATGCAATTTAAAAGATATATTGTTCTCTACTTTTCTTAGCAGTAAAAGTATCTATTGCCCAAATTTTCTCCACTGTTTTGCCCATACGATTATGTATGCAATGTCCACTACTTTCCAAATTTGATGGATTACAAAAGTGTTTTCAGTTAACCTCATCTCTATAGCATGAACCATATTTAGGAAGAAGAAATTAAATTCCCATAAAAGTAATGTGAGTGCATCTCCATGCTTTTTTAATCAAAAGAGCAATAAACCAGTCAAATGCGGTTGAATTTATCAATGTTAAACCGAAGTATTTATGAATAAATATTCAATTTTGAAGAAAACTAATTGATATATGTATAAAGGAATTCCAACATTACAGATCAAGAATGAGTGCATACTTCAAATCTAAGCGTATATGATTTATATCTAGTTTGAAATTTCATTGGCTCTTAGAAACTTTAAGAATTAGAAAAACTCGTAAAGAGATCAAGACTCTTTTTAGAATGTTTGTGTATTTTCAAGAAACATTTTACGGAAATAGGATAGCAAGTTTTTTTCATCTAATTCAAATTTTGATACAGACAAAAGTTATGGAAATATTTGTTCACCTATATTTATATGATTCTAAAAGCATGTAGGAAGAAGGCAAGATATTCAGATATATTGCAAAGCTGATAAAAGGCCCTATTTCAAACTGCTTGTGTATTTTTTTCTGATTGTCTCATAAAATTGGTCAGATTCTAAATAATATTTTGATATTAACCAATAAAACAAGAATGAATGTAAGAGTGAGATTTATTTGTTCCTTTACTTGTTTTAAATGGGTTAAAAAATGAAATATTAGTACCCATATGGTAAAATCTATTGCTTAGTTTGTGGTAGCAAAATCGCTGACCTCGGAGATTTTCACAAATTTCAAAGCTCTTTTAAACATAAAGTAAAATACATCAGCACAAAATGTATTTTGCATCAACCGACAAAAAAAATCAAAACAAGAGTGTATAAAATGCAGAAGACTGTACGAAACAACAAAGTTAATAATTGAACGATTTTTAAAAAAAACATAATCATGTATCTTCTCTCAACAAACATTGAAATTATTGAAGGGAAAGAGCATTTATCTGCTTAGAATGTTAGTTTCCTATGATTTGATAAAGAGATTTGAAAATAAATTTGGAATATATGAAGGTTTCAGTTATCTGCATTTATTTTTTCATATTCTATCAACCTTTTATGAATATTCTTCAAAATATTCATATCTTTGGTCCCCCTTCCCTCCCATTACAATATCATTATTCTTAAGTAAATGGTACCCCTTTGTTGTTCCAGGGGGCACAGCCCCCACCATAATCATAATTTCAAATGAATACATTTGTATAGATTCATAAATAATACAAAATATCATTTCAGCATTTATTGAATAAACCTCAAAGCTGCCAAGAAGATTCCTTGTTTTAAAGCAGCCCCAGAGCTAAAAGATGAAAAATAAAAATTTCCAATGAAAAATCAAAAGGGAGGAATTCTAATCGCATTTTATTACGTCGAAAATACGCCTCATACCAGTTTTCAACGAATTAAAACATCTGCAAAAGGGGCACGCCTTCCATTTGCGATAATGATATCCCGAGCAAGTATCAGAGTGAAAGATAGAAGGAGGAGGATGATTTGTGCACAGAGATTTCAGAAGATAAAAAAGGCGGGAAAAAAAAAGCAGGAAAGAAAAGCAGAAAAATCAATAACTTAAAAAATGCAAAAATTCTCAACTCGCTGCTACTATTTTGCTTCCTCCTTCCCCTGTTTCTTTTTCGCTCTCAAACAAATTGCGTCTTTAAAATTCCTCCCATGACATTCTGGCATGTCACTGCCGCAATTTTGTTGGTTTTTCAATTTAAGGTGAGGCATAATTGTTTCTCTAATAGAGTTTGGCATCATGGGTTTTTATTTTGAACTTATTTTTATTTTTTGTATTTTCATTTCTCTCCATCTTCCGCATCGTTTTGCAGTCTTTCTCTTTTTCAATTGAATATTTTGAAGTCAGCAAATTAAATTATTGCAGTTGAAAAATCCTTTACTCAAACATGATTGGTTAGAAGGAACAGGAGTCAAGCAAGTACATGTATGATGGTTGGGAGTATTTTATGATTCTTAAAAATGATTGGTCTGTTGTTCCTACAGTAGTTCTTTAGCTTAAATTCCATTGGTTATGGTTGAGGTGGTTTATTGAAATTTTCTTTTATCATTGGCGGCAACATCTGAAGGGTGTGGAGACTTTTTCATGCAGTGATTGGTTATTCCAGAAGGCTGTTTCAGGAATCATTCCTATGAGATTCAATGTAAATTAGCTGGGCGGTTGTAATACCTTTTCTCCAATTGGTTTAAATACGGAATTTCTGCTAGAACTTGCTGCTCTTCTGATTGGGTGATGGAAGCAAACAATACCAAAATCTTTTAACAAGAGTCTTTTTTATGATTGGCTAACAATTTAGTCAGGCTGATTGGTGACAAGTTTCCATAATTAATCACAATAATAACAAAAAGCAAAAATGAAATCATAAACATGATGGAAGACATTAATCATTACAAGACTGGGCACTGTTTAATGATCAAGAGAAAAATTAGTCATTTATAACTCTTGGGTGTAAAAATCTACGTTCAAACACAGCCTTAAATGACGTGCTGGAGTCTCAGTGGACATAACTGACCAGTCCTTCTAGACTGTACCTTTGAAGCAAAAAATAAACAAATAAATGAAATAAAGCAACAGACACATATAACCAATTTGTTCTGATTGGCTGTGTTCAAAGGAAAACTGGTCTCAAATCTCTTTAAATGATTACCAGTGCCGTGTGAATTTAGCCCCTCAATAAGTCTGTGTTCTTTGATTTGAAAATGTTTGTTCTTCCCTGTAGAATTAGAAATATTCTTGAAGCATGGTTAGGTTGATAATTGGTGTGGTTCAAAGGACATTCAAAATGTCTGACATGAGCAAATGTATTTTATGTTTAGCTGTCCAATTATCAGTCTTTCTGATTGGTTGAGAATCTAGGTCGAATTCAAGTTTGATTATCTGAATGTTCTTTTTTACTTCAGGTAATCTACTTGTTAACTGGTATTCTCAACAAATGTGAAGTACTTTTTGTTGTGTATATTTTAGGAACACAAAAGGAAGACCAGTGAGTTATGTTCACTTCTTGTCTTTGATGTTTATACTTTGGAGACCAAACAATGGCTGACCATGTCCAATGCTTATCTTGCCAAGCAGATCAAGGAAGATTTTTCAAATAAATAGAATATTTCAAAGTTTATGCATCTTTATGTTTATCATTTACCATTAATGCCTTCTCCTTTATTTGAAAGAATTGTTAAAATCCTCTCTTACTTACATACTAGAATAGATATTTATTATTTATTTAATAACAATTGTTGATTCTCTCTCTCTCCCTCTCTCTCTCTCTCTTTCTCTCTCTCTCTCTACATATATATATATATATATATATATATATATATATATATATATTCCAAATTAATTTGTGAGAAATGTATTTGAAGAGTATATTTACAAAAAAAGAGAAGGACAAATTTGGATAAGAATATTTATCAACTTATTTTGATATTCGGATTTATCTATTTTGCAATGCAGACTAATAATTTTAAATACCCATCTCATTGTGACATTTCAATTCAACAGCCCCTGTATCTACTTATCAGTAGGCTTGGCCTCTTCATATATATATATGTATATATAGGAATGAATGAATAGCTTAGCTTTGCAAAAGAAGATTGTTGGGGGGATTTCCACAGCAGTAGGACCATAGACAGCAGGGCCTGTGTGCGCAATATCCTTTCAGCCTGAGCAATGGATTAACGTTAGGCCAGCTTATATATATATACATTCATATACATATATGCGCATGTAGATATGTATATTCATTTACATATACATGTATGCATATATATGCATATATATAAATATATGTATTTATATAAACATATATATATATATATACATATATATATATATATATATATATATATATATATATATATATATATATATATATATATATATATATATATATATGCAAGTTTGATTGATTATGAAAATAAGAAAAAACGATGAGAATTAAAACATTTTTGGCCATCGTTTCCAATCAAATTTGTAGAAGAAATGAATGATTGCTGCTCAATTATACTTTTTCATCAGTTATATAAAAAAATATCATCTTTTAAATGATTAATACAATTTCATTAAAGTTAACCAACATTATTTCTAGTCATCTACCCATGTGATGAGTGACTTATTCTGTTTGTTTCTTCATTTCCCATCATGAATAATAAATATAAAATGGAATTCATATTTTACTGATAAAATTAAGATCTGCCCACCATTTGAAACAATGAACTCTTCCTCTTGAACAAGAGGTAGATACTTTTTGATAAAAACTCAGGGGGAATTGATAAGGCATAAACATTGATATACACTATAAACAGCTTTGGAGTAGTCAACTTGAAGAGAATACAAAAAACTCTTGAACACAACAGAAACCTTGGTAGATATTTATACCAAATTCATTACAGTATATATACATATATATATATATATATATATGTATATAGTCTCATTTCCAAAAAGAATCACCACAAATAAGTTTGAATATATCTATAATAACTAATTATCAAATAAACAACAAATAATTGTAATAATGGTTTCACTGTTTTAATGAATATCGTTTAGGATCTGATCAGTATGCAGATAGCCTAAGAAATGCATAACACATTTTAATTGCAGGAAGCATTGATTTATAGAAATGAATACTCTAAGAATCCTTTCACTTCTAAATTCTAAATTCTAAATTCTTTCAATTCTAAATAAATATTTGGAGCACAAAAATTATGATTGCATAACTTGAAAATTATTTTTGTTTATTTTTCATCAGATGAAACATTGTCAACCACTGTTAATTTCTTTATTCATTTATCCCCATATGAGGCCAAGGGAGATCAGCAGAGACTTGAAAGTAGGTTTAAAGGTTACATTTGATCTTCAGCCAACTCAAGAGTTATCAGAGCTCAATAAGAGTAAACAGACTTCCCTGAGGCAAAATTGATATAAGTTTGAGTCTCACCTAGAGCTGATCCTTCATTTCCAATCTGTACTGTTTACTCACTAGCCTGAATAAAGTTATGATAACAAGCAACATGAAAATTGTTTTATCCTTCTGAGGAGATGAATGATGAAAGTTTATTCTTTAAATCATTGTCTAACATCTACATTAATACCATAATCAAAATGATTGCCTTTTTATTTTGTATATATTTTGGCGGTTATTTTCTGTAGCAGAAATTTCATTGTTTGCCAATTAATTGGATTTTATAGATTTGTCTGAGTTGTACCTTCATCAAAAGAAACTGGTCAGTTGCCCAAAGATATTATGTATTTTTTAATTGTTTTTTTTTTCTTTTAGATGGAGAGACATCAGATTAAAGCCAATCGAAAGAAAGAACTGATTGCAAAAACAAAATAATTGATGATATGATTGAAAATGCAAAAATATTGAAGCATATAAAATCTTGAAAGGGGACCACCTGACTAGCAACAGTGGCAAAGAAAGAATGTTTAGCTATAATACTTTTTCAATACAAATTTGGAACTAATCTATCTGATAATGTGTTCAAATATATTTCTATCAATATAAATATCATTTGTTTATTCATTTTAATACTATTTATATTTCTACTACTGGTGCCTCAAGAAATATTACTCCAGACAAATCATTTCACTTTTTCAAAAATACATTATGAACGCAGATATTGTATTGATATTTTCCTTAAGCAAAGACAAAAATACAATTATTACTGACTTAAAATATTACTATAGCTTTTTCAATTGATAATTCAATTTGAAGAAATAATGCTTTATTTTTTTGAAAGACATCAATTGAATGGTGATTTTATTTAACAACGAATAAAAAAATCACCAATAATATCTTATATTGTCGCCATAATGACTTGAAGAGTTTTATCTAATTCTATATTGGAAATTATCGGACAAACGTAAATTTTATCAGTTTATTATTATTTAGCATTCTCAATTGGACATTGATCTTCCTAAGATTTACCTGACCTCTCTATCATGAGGTTCGCAGAGCCAATACTTTCTGAACTTGTCTAGTTCCTCATACCACAGTCCTAATAGAGATTTTGCATCTCCATGATTCTTTTGAATTTATGAATGAAATCAAAATTTTTATGATTTTGTTAGTAATATTACAATTTCTACTTTTACTACTATAAATGCTTTTGCAGCAACCACATTTGCAAAGAATGATTTTTCATCTGGCAAAATACAGATTGAACTATCAATTTTGTCTCTGGTAATATTCTTCTTGCTGCAACAGATGTCATCTTTATAACTTCTAATATGTAAAGTATAAAGTTTATCAATGCTTTTAATGAATTCCTCCAAAGTTTCTGTGAACTTAAAATGATTTTATTATAATATGATATCAAATTTATGAATCAATGTAGAAGGCTATTTTTGACCTGAGGTGTCTTTTTTTTCTGAAAGTCAGAGCTTGCAAGCTCATCAGAAAATTGAAGTCAAATATGTACATTTTTTCTTTATGATAAAGTCTATGCATTTAAAAAGGCTTCTAAGAGTGAGAAGTTTGGTTAAGAGGAAAATGAAGAAAAAATGATGAGTGTTAGTAGTTGCCTGATATACTATTTTTTTCAACTCTTTTACTTGCACTCAAGGTATCATGGCTAGTTGGAGACATATTGCTTTTTGCATCTGTTCTTATTCTCATTTATCTCACTTGAACAATTTATTACAATCCATTTCCAGTTTGCTAGGCCCTTCAAAGCTTCACTAAAGCTTTCAGCCATACATTTTCTGAGCACATCCCCTACTCTGTCCATTATCAATCTCACATGATGGTGGGCGAGGTGCTAGATGTTCTTGGTTTGAATCCAGAATCGCCCCTCTCTTAGAATGGCTGCCAATCTGTTATTTTCTATTTAAGCAATGAAGGTTTATCTGATAATTTTCTCTTTATACTGTGTTTACATTGTAAATTATATCAAGCAAATATGAGAGCTGAAAGCGTTTCTAAGACTTGTTTGAAAATAATTATGACAATTTATGGTCAGGACTAAATTGATAAATAGATTTCCACTTCATCATTCTGATTTTCTTTTTAATTGTGTAATCATCAGAGGAAGCTGCCTATTGTGATCACTTTGGTGCAGGGTCTTTTAGATAATAATAACCGTCTGATAACATTGAGCAAAACATACAAGATTTAAACTGATTTATATAAATTTACATTCACTATAATAAATTCATTGCTATGTAACTTGATTCATTGTCATAAACAATTTTATATAATGAAAAATCAATGTGAAATTGATATGAATTTTTGATCAATTTCAAATGTTTGGGACCAACAGATTTTGATATCAATAACCGTTTGGTAACATTATCTGTAATTATAATAAACTGTTTCCTGTATTTAGAATTTTATCTGTTAAGTAATTACCAGTAAAATTTAAGCATAAAACTCTTATTTAGATAAAGAAACAGAAAAGTACATCTTACTATTCATAGATGAATGTCTCAACAAGTCCAGCTTTGCTAAAGCTATTTTCTTAAAAAACAGCAACTGCTATTATTACTACTAACACTCTGATGACGATCATTATTAATGCTGACATTATCAATTTATCAAATTCATGCAATTTCTCTGAATGCTTAATGTTACTAACATGTAAAAGACCCTGTCTCAAAGTGATCCCAACAAGTGACTTTCTCTGTACGAAAATAAGTGTCCGAAAAATTTCTAATCATGGAACACCATGATTTCTTGAATTTAATCCAGTCTGAGTATTTTAACGGCCAACTTAAAGTAAATTGCAATTTCTTCTTTTCTTCATTCTTGAGGTGAAAGAAAATGGACCAGCATGAACACTAATTGAATCTGTTTGAAAATTATGATCTATAGAGCAAAGAAATAAAGTTACAAAAATACACAGAAGGTTAACATGTGATTGCTGTTACAATTATGAACAAATTTAAACACTATTTAATGATGTAAGAAGAAGAGAAACCACAGGTTTTGGGGGATATATCTCAAGTGCTTTGCTGGTGACCCTAATCATTAGAAAAACTGAATTTTTTTAAACTATAGTTCTTTTCGTAGAGTAATCTGCACCAAAAATGAATATATATTACTGTGTTTGTTATCAATGCATTTATTCAGAACCATCAAATGGTAACAGTTTGCATTATAAGTACTGGTTTTCCTTGCTATCCAAATTTAGAGTGTTCAGCAAAGATGCAATTACTGCTGATGAGTACATTCTTTGAGTGTTCCCAGACTACAAAAATCGTGATGATGGTATGTTAGGCTGAGATTATTAAGGTAAGGTAAGGAGCCTGATGTGTTAGAGACAGAGGAGGAGGGTGGATGCTGCCTCTATATCAACTCGCTACAAAACAAACGAGGTTTTTCGCTTTTTACCTTTTTTTAGTGAAAGTAAAAAATTGGCGTGAAAGCAAACTCCCCAAAAAACAGGATGGGATACCTGTATCAGAAGCAAGATCCACCATCAATTTCACTGCCTCTGACATTACTTATGTAACAATCACAAATGGATAGGCTATCCAAAATATAATCAAAGAATTCTTCCTGAAATGGAAATGTCCAAAAAATTCTATTCAAGACCATTATGATTCCTTTCTGAATTATCAATACTAAAACATCTGTTATTATTAGTACAAAAGATAAAAGCACTTCAAATATGATAATTATTACTATGGCAACTATTAGAACTACTGCTGTTATTACCGTTGCTACGATTACTAATCATTCCATTCCACTGCAACTGTCAATACCATTGCAACAGCTGCCACTGTGGTTGTTGCCGCTGCCAGTGCAGCTGCCGCTGCTAGGACGCTGTTAGATGTCATCACATTGCAGCGGGTGGGAAATCAGCGGACTTCAATGAGCAGGCAACATTGCCTCACTACTTGGCAGTATTTCAACATTCAATTAACTTCTAATTCGCAGCACATTAAGTGAGCCGAGCAAGTGAAAGTAGAAAGTGGAAGTTGAATTTGCAAAGTGTAATGTTGTCTCAAAGCATGCCGCTTCTGTCTCGGTTTCCCCACTGACGACGTGCTGCAACAAGGCCTGCTTGGACCGATCCAATAACCGAGCTCAGCCACCCCCATCCCCCATCCACAATCCCCGCACCCTTTTTTTTACTTTCCCTGATTCTATCACCTACCCTTTTTTTTTTCTTTCTCTTGTAGAAGTTATCTCATTCTTTGTGTCTCCTCCGTTTCATTATGTAATAAGCTATCTCATTCTTTTCTCTTTCTTCTCTTTGTTCTTATGCAGCTTCTTCACTCTTTCTTCTTCAAAAGAAACCCAACCCCCTCAAAAAAAAAAAAAAAGATCTTCTGTCTTTCCTTACACATTTCTCTCTTTTAATATAGAAAATTCCAGTGAATGCTGCCATATTACAATAAACACTCTTTCCTCGACTTTCTCATTGCGTTGTATGTAGTCGCTCCTTTTTTTCTCTGTGCAAAACACAGTTCGCATGTCTTTTTCAACCCTCGGATAAATTTCATGTTTTTATTTCCATCTCTCCATCCCAAAACAACTATTTCTCTCTATTTTTTTCCATTCAAGAATGTGTCTTTCTTTATTTTATATCTATTTCTCTTTTTTTCTTTCTTTTTTTCACCAATGCAACAGTCTGCTTCTATTTTTCTCATATCTTTTTATAATTTCTCACTTTCTTTCCCCAAACTACTTTCTCTATTTCTCCAGGAAAGATTGTGTCTTTATATTTCAATTCTATTGGGGACCGTCAACCAAAACTGTCACCAACTATCAAGATAGGTTTTTTTTCAGTTTTTAAGCTGGTATAGCTGGCAGGCTGCGTATATATCTATCATATGTACAGGATGCACCAATAGAGCCAGAAGGCTTGAAATTTCAACAGTTTCAACTTATCATGTCTAAAAAAAACGTTTTTTTTCATTTTTTCAAAATCCCCCCCCAATCTTTAGAGTGGGGGGGGGTCAATTTACAAAGTAATTTTATGCTAATTTGGTTCCTATTTGTGTCCAGCTGCCTTCACCCTTGTTTTTTTTTTAATTCAGACTTTTTAGTGCCAACAGAAAGCAAAAGAAGTAACTTATTATTTTCTTAATTGATCACCCCTTTTTTCCAAATTTTGATTGATCATGCCTTGCATGGCATACTGTCAAAAGACATTGATTTTATGACAGTTTCTATAGAGAGACTAACCAGACTTGTTTCTCTCTCTTTCTTTTCCAAAGCAATGGTTTGGTTCTATTTCTTCCATTGAAGATTGTCTCTCCATATCTCTTCATAATTTTTTCTTTCTTTCTCAATTTCCATTTGAGATTATATGTATGTATGTTTTTATGTATGTATGTATGTATGTATATAAGTATGAAACTATAAGCATGGAATGGTGTGCAGTAGATATCAGCATAGAAAACCAAATTGACAGACCAAATTAGTATTCCAGCTAAATCTAACACTCATACCCTTTGGAGAAGCATGAACCCATTTCTCCCTGTGCACTATCCTATCACCAGACATTTTAAAAAGCATGTTGTCATTGGCATGCCATAATAGGTGATAGAAAGAAAGGAGCGAGTGAATGAGCATTTGGATAAACCTTTTTTTCAGAACTACCTCATTTGCCAAGGTAATAACAATGAAAAGCTGTTACTTTCTATACTTGACAGAATCCAATCAATCATATGCATGTAAACATTTACTAAGCTCAGCTAAGTCTGGCACAAGGTCAACTAGGGGATATTAAAAGGTATAAAGATTATGTTGCACCAATCTTCAAAGATTGGGACAGCCTGCCTTGAAAATCAACATTTGTATATTCTTTCTTTTTTACTGTAGTTCAAATGCCAACCATTGGGTGCCAGTGGTAAATACACAACAATTTTGTCCACAAGGAGAATCCTATACATGGATGTAAGTATGAATATAAGTAATAGGTTTTGTTCTGTCATAGAAACTGCACTGCACCAATGCAGTTAATTGATTTTCTATACTAGACACCTTTTCAAATATATTTCCATCAATTGTTTTTTTCTTCCAATCAAATTTTTAAAAACGTTTTTCCAAACCTTCATAAAATTTATTCTACTTTGTTGAAAACTGGCAAAAAGTTGATCAAGTTTTTTGACCCTTTTTGTGTTATTCATAAATCAAATCAACTATTTAATATTTATTACAAGTTCCAACATAACGCCCATAAAAAATGACTGTATTATTTACATATAGGTTTACAGTTCTGCCGTGGATCAGAGTATCTTTGATCTCACCCTAAGATCAAAGTGTTGCTCCCCTGACCTCTACTTAGGATCAGAGTGTACTATGTGTGCATTCATTGAAAGTACTTCATAAGTTTGCTTAAGATTTTTTACTTGGATTTATATATATATATACAAAGGTGGATTAATAAATTTGCAGTACAACATGTTTTTATCAGCTGAATTTTTCACTGCATGATGTTCAATATATCTGATTGATATTCAACTCTGAATCAAATGCATTGACAAGGAAGGAAATTATGTTGAAAAATAAATACTTGTTGTATAAAATAAATGATTTTTTCATCATTTGGCCGCTGATTTATTGATTTTTCTATAGATGTGTGTGTGTATATATATGCATATATGTTCTGTTCAGATTTCTGTTACATACCTTTTCTACTTAGATTATTTAGATTTTTACATATAAGTATATATGAATGCATCAGCAGAGCAAGGTAGGTTTTGTTCATTGCCAGAATCAACTGCAATACTCGCCTTTTTTCTCTGTTTTTCTCTTTTAAAAACATCTGCTTTCTTACCACTAATGTCAATCTGACTATAGCAGTTTTGCCTTTACCTGAAAAACAAGAATTGAAAAGTATGTTGTATGTTATAATGTATATAATGACCAGGGCCTTTTGGAGGGGGTTGCAGCTGGAGCGTGGCATTGAGGTTTGCACTGTCAAACAAGATGCTGCTTTTACAGACTAAGTAAGAGCTGTGTTGCATCATGACAGCATCCTTTTGGACGCAAGTTCGATCCCTACATTAGCCCACTTCTTTAATTGTCTTTTCTATTTATGCTCTCTTGGCCAACTGCCGTATTCGCCATGTAAAATGGAATATCTGTTTAAATAGAGTTTCAAATGAATATAACGCATTTGTAATCACTCTTTCGAATTGTACATCCATTTCTTTGTATAGTATATATAGAGGTCGGTATCCTATCTCTACACCACGGAACTAGACAGTCAGTGAGGTTGAATATAAACAATATATTTATTTAGCATATATTCCCCATCCACCAGAGTGCTCTATTCCTATGGAAGAGCATTGCATAAGCTTACAATGAACAAGTTTCCTCACTAAAAGAGTGCTCAACCCCGAATAGGGGAGTGTTAATCATATATATATATATATAGTGTAATTGAATTGATAATGATTTTACGGTGAAAAAAGCATGAGAAATAATTTTACCATAAAAATGCATTGAAATTTAGAAGAAAGGATTGGCAATGACCAAGAATTATTGCAAGTGTACAATAGGGCTATTATAGATATGATGTAAATGCAGTGTTGATTGTTTTTACAATAGAAAAGAAATACAGAATATTTTACCAATGAAATATGTACTTCATAATTTTACTATTGAAATACATTATATTTGAGGCAAAAGGATTTTCATTGGAAATCCAATATTGATACAGTCTTAAATCTATCTTTCATTCTTTCTAACTCCTCATTCTTTCCTTTCCACCTTCACCCGCCTGAATGCCTGCCTTCATTATCAGCCATACGTCTTACATAAGTATACACGGAATCAATATATCTGTATTTGGGGATGTTTATCTTGGTACTGTTCATAGATAGACTGATAAAAAAATCATCTCATCCACTTAACAAGCCTAAAAAAATTCCTTGACAGTTTTTTCCAAGTTCCTCCTCCTCCGCCACTTCCTCCTCACATTTCAAATTATCTTCTTATAATTTTGTAATCATGTATCACACCATAATGTCAAGAATAAAAATTTCACACATTCAAGGAGAAGTTGAAATTATGGTTTGTTTATGCCGCAAACCATATTTTAGAAACAAGGAAAAAACATTCACAGCAATGCAATACACTTACTGAAAACTGAATGAAAATCAGTTCATGTATAACTACAAAACCGGGGAAGTAACTGTGGACAGACAGGAAAACATAAGTTGATACACACTCTTCAAATTTTGTTGGCTGAGGTGATAATCGGATTAACATAAACATATTCGAATCTTTTAAAATACTAAAACTACAAGATGGGTGTAATATTTTGTCTTACAAGTAATATTTTAAAGAGGAATGACTTTGAAAAAGCTGTGAATCCTGAATGTCTCTGGGCGGGTTCCATATCTTAGTGTTTGTTTTTTGTGCTTTACATTCATAATGTTGTGGGGGTTCTTTGGCACCTCGGGTACTGGTACTGGAAACCTTGATGGTATAAAAGAAATCATGAAATTGAAGGATTATCAAGGGACTTTAATCAAAATGATCCACCCAGTGTAAAGAAAAGTAAGTATTGTTGAAAAGATGATGGAAGTTGCAGCATGATAAAAACCTGAAGAATACATCCGAAAGCACACAAAAATGGTTGGGAACAAAGTGCTTTTAGACTGACCAGCAATGAGTCAAATCTCAATCCTATTGAAAGTTTTTGGACATAGTGTAAATCTGAAGCCATGGTTTCAATACATACCATATACGGCAGGAATCCTGCAAACATTCAAGAGCTAGAATGAATTGCCAAGAGAGGGTTGGAGAAACTACCAGCTGACAGGTGCAAGAAGCTATGGAAATGTTTGGAGGCAGTCATCACAGCTAAAGAGGGCATGCAACCAGATATAAAGGAAGGGTGCCAATGTTAATGTCAAGATCATTTTTTCAATTCTATCTTTGAAATAACATGTAAGTAGAAAAGCAGCTATTTTCTTGAATTACTTTGGACATCCTATAAAAATATTCTGATGATACAAATTTGGTAGATTTCCATTTATTTCTGAAGATACTATATAGGTTAAATAAAAAATTCAAGGGTGCCAATCATCCTGAGGGGCAAGGTGAAAACATGTGTATCTATATTATTGAAAATATAAGTTCCCAGAGTATGAATTGGCACCTTTCATATCCACTTGATAAAAAATAATTGTTGAACCAAATTCAGATTTAAGCGATGACCGGTGAGATCTCATTTGGCTTTCACCCAAGATATCCAAATGTGAATTTTTTTTACCGTATTTTTAATTCTGGCCTGTCCCACTCACAAAAAGGAAAGAGAAAATGAGGATGATGCTGAACAAGTCTCTCTCGATATCCCCAAAGTGAAGATTAACAACATACCTGATAATAAATGACCACTTAGCTAACAGGACAGATCTAAATTCTACAGATAAAAAATATGCAAACAGAGGAAAGAAAGATTGTCAAGGAGTGTGTGGGTGTGTGTGTGTGAGAGAGAGAGAGAGAGAGAGAGAGAGAGAGAGGGAGAGAGAGAATAAAAAATAAATAATGAGAAGAGAGAGGGCCTTTAAAGGAGAGAGATGATGGAGTGTCAGAAAGGGTAGGTGCATAGAGGAAAGGCAAGTGAACATGCAGAATTCCCAGAAAGAAAAGATTGAGAAGAGAGAGAGAGAGAGAGAGAGGATAGTGAGGGAAATAAAAAAAGAGGAGAAAAAGAGAGAAAAATAAAAGGAATCCAAAGAGAAAGAATAAAAAATTATAAATTGAAGAATTCGGGATGGAACCACCAAAAAAAGCAGAACTCTACAAATCAATTTCTCTGAATTGTTGATTGGTGGAGAGGGCTGGGGAGTGGGAGTGGAGGATATTGTTTGGGTTAAAGGGTGTAAGGGGCAGTGAATCTGACATTCATTCATTCCCTTACTCATTCGCCTATTTGAATGAAAATAGAATGACACCAGCTTTGTTTGGATGAAAAAAAATCTCACTGTAATCATTTGCTATGTTTGATTTTCTTTGATTTTTCAAAACAATTTTTTTCTTTCATCCTTTTTTTCCTTCTTTATTTTTCTAATAGTTTTTATTCGCTTAATTCTCTTCTTCATTCTTCCCCGTGAATTTCTTTCATTTTATTCATTCATTTTTTTTTTTTTTCCACTCGGTTGTGGTGGGGATTTCTTTTTACAGTTTGTTTCAATCCATCTTTTTTGTATTTACATTCTTCCTGCTCAATGTTTTCTTCTCTGGTTTATTTTCTGTATTCTCCTTTTCTTTTATTCATCATATCTACTTTTGTCAATTTCATTTTGTTGTTGTTAATGGTAATGGGGGTCAAGAAGGGTGAGTTGTGGGAAGATGACATAATTTTCGTAATGTGAATTAAAAACATTTTGGCTGATGAACAGTGTAAGAACAAAGAATGCTGTGGATACTCATTTATTAAAGTGTGTTACTTTGCAAGAGCTCATAAATAACTTCTGGGTATTTATAAACTCTAAGCAATAGCATTATCTAATAATATTTCAACATTACTTATACGTATAAAATGTGTGTATTATACATATATACATGTATATATATATATATATATATATATATATATATATATATATATATATATGTACATATATATATATATATATATATGTACATATATATGTATATATACATATGTACATATATATATATATATATATATATATATATATATATATATATGTCTATGAGAGTGTGTATGTATGTTTACACACATATGCATATGTATGTTTGTATATATGGTCACATTTAGATATTTGCATATGTATCTAGGTGCATATTATTATGTATGATTATATACGCATGCATTCACATATTTATATACATCTAAATGTGTAAGCATATATGCAGATGAACCTGTATATATATATATATATATATACATATACATATATATATATGTATACATGTATTCATTAATAAGTCCACAGCCTGACATGTAGCTATAACCAGAATTTTAACTGAAATTTTCACGGTATGATATTTGATATATTTGATTAGTAGTCACCACCAGATTGAGTATATTGACAAGGAAAGAAATTATTTTAAGAGCATTAGTGAACCAAATGAGGTCGCTTTTATTTAGATATCCAATTGTATTTTTATTTTGAAATCTGCGCATCAATTCTTTTCTGCCTTTCTATTTTACAGATGGACTGAATTGAAGAGCAGAGAGTCTGTATGAAGTTTTGTTTCAATTTTGGAAACATTAAAAAATGAATTGAGTTATCTTTGCCTTCTTTGTTGGCAACAAGTATAATTACAGATGGAATAACCATTTTCAGACCAATTCAAATCTTTCATTATGACAGAACCAATGAATAAGAAAATATGTCTACCAACAGTTTGCTCAATACTTGGAATGAACTTACTTATCAATCTAGATCAATTTGTTCTATTCATCTATCAATCAATCCCCCTGTCCTTGTCCATGCCTATTTATCAAGTAATTTATCTGTCAATATCTTTATCACTCAGTGGACTTGTCTCAATTTGAATCTATTTGTATGTGTGTGTGTGTGTTTTATAGTTAGTTTCTTAATCTAAATCTGTTGGTTCAAACTGTTCTCTGTTTGAGTCATCCAACAGGAAAACATAAGCGACACAAGATTTACTAGGGAACCTGCCACACCAAAGCAAACCAAAGAGCAAGAGCAGCAGAAAAGAGGCAGCAAAGTAATGTGGGAGCTTCCCCACCAGCCATCAGACCTCCTCCTGTAATCGTTGTGGGAAAAACCGGTCTGGCCACCTGAAAGCCGGCAGCAGATGCCAAAAACCCTCATCTACCTTTGTGAAGTCAAGCCATGATATATCAATCATTACTTTTATGGTTACATTTATATGTGCATGTGCCTCACGCAATCTCAGTGTAGCATTTCCTAGAACAGCTTTTCTTAGCTTTCTGGAGATTTGTTTTCTAACTTTGATTTAACTGGCTTGTTCTCTGATGTCACTCGATTTGCTTTCAAAAATCTTGTAGGAAGAATAATGTAAAAAGCTATTCCAGTGACATCAGAAAACAAGTCAGTTTAATTGTTAAAGTCAGTCAGTGAACTAACCTTCAATGATTGAGGTGAAAATGCTATCGGAGCAACACCTGAGAAGTAGTTCTAGGAAATGCTCTGTGGAGGTAGTGTGAGGTAAGGGTTCATATACGTGAACATGTACATATGCCAATGTTTCATGTGTGTATCTATGTATAAATTGGTAGTTTTTGCATTGGCCCTTTGAGCATTGGATCTTTTTGCATTGGACCTCATTGCATTGGATGTGTTTGCATTATTGGATCTTACTGCATTGGCCCTTCTGCATTGGACATGTTTGCATTGATCCTTTTTGCAATTTGGATATTGTGTCTTCAGACCATTTGCAATGGACATTATGTACTTGGACAACTAGTTTTGGACATTTTTGATATTGAATATTTTTTATTGAATGATTTAACTTGACACTATTTTTACTACTATCTCAAAATCACTCTCTCTCTCTCTCTCTCTCTCTCTCTCTATATATATATATATATATATATGTGGGTGTATTTGGTGGTGCACTGTTGAAATACAAATGCATCTGTAGTAGTGCTCCAGACAAAGTGGTCTTCAGATGATGACCCTGGGTTGAGGCATAGTTTTGAGACTGGAAAATCATTACTACAAATCCAGCATAATCTCACAACACCATCAGACTTAATCAGTTGAATGATTTGCTCATGTGGTTTATGATATGCTTGTCACACTCATCTAGATGCAGTGCTGCATGGTTCTGGAGTTTGAAACTCATTTCCTTCTCTCAGAATTGTTCATCCCAAGGAATCACGGAAATCTAAGCACACCTGTCTTTGTAAAATCTTAGTGTGTATATCTTTATTGGAAAAATTCAAACAGAAATTATAAAGAAAGTAAATAAATGTTTATAAGAATCTACCAAGCTTGAATTAGTCTGGCACAAGGTCATGAGAGAGTACCACCTATTTAGGATCACTCTCACTACAGTAGTAAGTGTCTGCTAGACTAGTTTGCTAACCATTACACCATTATCGAGTGCCGAAAAGTAAATAGATTCAATTCTTTTGCAAGAGTATAAGATGTTTACGAGGATATTTGGAGGCCTACTGTTCACAGCATTACATTTAATTATCTGTTGATTTCATCGAATCAAGGATCTCCCCACTTCTTCTGTTTCTATGTTCTTGGATACCGAACTGTGATTTTGTGATGTCCATCATTGGCCTGACATCCATGTAATGTGGCCAGCCCATCTTGGCTTTTGCAGTCAACTTTCAGGAATAATATCTCTGAATTAGGTAACATTTCTTATGCATTCATTTAGTGTATGCTCACCATGATATATCAAGGAAGCCTTGTTTCATTACACTTTTAGTGACTACTTTGCCCGGCTCTTTTTCTTCCTCTCTCAATGATCATGTTTTGCAACCACACATCATCACTGGTAAGACTGTGCCATCAAAGATCTGTACTCAAGTTTGAGGCTCTTCAATTAATTTTTTTCAAAAGCTCTTTTATTCTGCTGGAGGCTATTTGCATAAACGCATGGGAACTCATTGGTTAAGTTGAGCAAAGGGCTTGATTTGCATGAAATTTTCCACTATCTCACTCAAATTTGGGGTGGGGGGACAGTTGCCTCCTCTGCCCCAAATTCATGTGTCTATTGGTAGTCATTGAACTTTTTATATCCGTAGAGTTCTTGTTTCATGTCACGATTGTTTTTGATTGTTTGGTTCAAATACACGGAGGACTCCAGGACTTCAATCAAAGTCTGATCTGATTCTGATACTAATGAGGGTATTTCAGTGTATTTCAATTGATTGCTTTTGACAGTTTTATTGAGTATTAAAAACAAAATACCTCTGATAGTATTAAACACGGTGTTAGGCATGTTCACTCAAATCATAAATTGTTCAGTGAAAAGACTGGAAATTTATGTCTTTCTGGCAGTCATATTCAAAATTCTGTCTTCTCTACATAAAAATACATAATCTGAAAACTCTCTCTCTTCTCCTCTCTCTCTCTCTCTCTCATACACTCAAAGTCTCCAATGACGTAAGTACATAAAGCTAAACTTTAACGTACATGGGTAATGGGGACTCTCCAGTTAAGGGGGGGGCAGTGGGATTGATTTGCCCAAAATTTTACACTGATTAAAAACAAAAGTACTAATTTCTGATACGACTAGTGACTTAAAAGGGATAATTTTTTTCGACTTTCCTCAAAGCGAAAATATCAAACACACTGATTTTTTTCCACTGTTTTGCCTGAATTAGTGAGGACAGTGGCCCTCCATGCTGGCCTGGCTCATAGGCCTATGCTATTAAATATGGATATATTGAAAAAACTATCGAAAATGCATGAGATTTTTTTTTCTAAAAATGTTTATTCAAGCCCGTTAGCACTTACTGACCTTAAAGTAGCGGTAACTTATCTCAGGACCCTTAGTCTGATCATTTGATGAGATAATAGTGGCATAATTATGTAATTAAATCTATGCTTTCACCTCGAACTTGCCCTTAATTTGATTATTCAATATTTTTTTTGTAGTTATGGGTGAAATTTTCTTCCTGATAAAAGGCTTGCAAACCTCAGTTTTTACAACTGATTTTCTCGCTCAACTTTCGACTTGTTTTTGTTTTATTTTTCATTTTTCATTTTTTTTCATCGTCTAATTTTTATTTTTTTGTTTCGTTGTTTTGCTCTTCGAACATTTTTTTCTCTTCTATTTTATACTCCATTTTCTTTGTTACACTTTTTTATCTTCACTGTTTGGATTTTATTCTCCTTTGGATTTTTTTTTTCATTCTTTCTTTTTGTCTCTCCAACATTTCTACTTTCATTGCATATTTCTCTCTCTGTTTGTCTGTCTGTTTGTCTGTCTGTCTGTCTCTCTCTCTCTCTCCAACTTTCTTTTTCTCCTCTTCTCTCTCCTATTTATCTATGATCCCCACTTCTCACAGCTATTTTCTTGTTCTCTTTTGTCTTCCTCCCTTTCAGATTTTTTTTATTTTTCTTCTCTCTCTCTCTCTCTCTCTCCTTTTCTTTTTCTCCAATTCCTTTAATTCATTTTTTCATCTATTTCTCTTCCAATTTTTCCTTTTAATATTTCCTTCCTTTCCTCTTCTATTTTCATTCCGTATCCCTCCTCCTCCCTCCTTGCTTTTTCACTGTCTCTCTTTAACCCCCATTCTTCTTCTAATCTCTCTCATCCAGACTACTCTTCAACGATAATTCCATCTATTTACTGATTAACTCAATAGCAAGTTCCTTTCTGCATTTTCTTATCTTTTTAGGAAGGACATGGTTGGCATATCATCAAGGGGCCAGCTGACTTGGCAGTAATTATAATTATTTCATCACATAAAAACTACTATAATAATTATAGCTATAATAATGATGACGATGATGCTTGTAGAAGACTTTCTTGGTGTTGATATTTTCACATTATGTTTTTTTTGTGCTTTGAACTCAATCAAATGTTTTCATTCTTCTCTTTTGTGCCATAAATGAGGACTGAATTTTTTTTATCTCATAACCAGATTGAATTTGTGCATCGTCCCTTTTCAACTTTTCACCCATTACAAGTTTTGCTGCCGAAACTTACTTCTATCAATTAGGTACAAGAAGGACATTGGGTTCTTTGTTAAAAGAAGGTACACTCTCAGGAACTGTGTTGTTATGCATTCATATACATGCATATACTCACACATAAAGCATTTTTGATATTGCCAAACTCCACTTTAGAAGACTGGAGTTGACTTTGTTTTCCTTACTGTAACAATAAAAGCAAGAACAATCCTCACTAAGGTGAGGGTTGTAAACAGATGTGTAAAACTCACATCCTCTTACCATGATTTGAATTCACGGCTAAAAGATTAACAGCATTCCGCCTTATTCACTGAGATACAATGACAGATTTTGGATATCAATGAAAATTTATCATATGCTCAGGCTTATTTCATTTTGATAGATAAATACATTTTTACAAAAAGTATATATTTTTACAAAGTTTTATTTATTACATGAACAACATAAAAGTTGCGGTAATCAGATGAAATAGATGTTGGAGTGGAGTTTGACCCTGCAGCAGCCAGTCTTGTTCTATTAAGTATTTGAACTAGCATGCTCATCATTTTTATTTTTTTCTTTCTTCTATGCTTACTTGGAAAGGGCCTCCGAGATCTTTGGTCTCTCTTAGGTAAATCCAGTAGTAAAAACAACAAAAATAAGTATATTAGTCAAAAAAATGAAAATACTTAATCTCAGAACTCAAGACAACACCAAAGAAGTGCCCAAGCTGAAACATTGTGACAAAGAAATAACAAAGATGGAGATACTTGTCTAAATAACTCATTCTAATGATTATATTTGATCTCAGATTTCAGACAATACAAGTTAGGCCAGAGAGTGCCCCAGCTGATGCAATATGACTGGAGTAACAAAGATGAAGATACTAATCAGCATGAGCATGTAGAAACTTTCTGGTGAGGAGGGGCAAAGGGCTCACTTAGCCAGAAATTTTAGAAGGTTTTGCCTAAAATATACTGACTTGCCAAAAGTTTTACTCTGTTTTGCTCAATTTTGCCCCCACCTCATATGCCTATGGTTGTTCAAATGCTTCCCAATCAATTCTCTTCCTTTCTTATGTATCAAGAGAGACATATTTGAGCAATTTATATCATTTTAGATCATATCTTGGATATCATTAACATTACTATTAGAAACTGTTAACCAAAACTGTCAACATAGGTTTCTTCAGTTTTCAAGTTGGTCTGGCTTGCAGGCAATGTATGTATGTATTGCATATACGGGCCATATCAATCAAGCTAGAGGGCTGAAAATTTGAATATACACTTATTATATCCAGAAAAAAACATTGAGAATACCCTCTGATTGGTTTTTAGCGTGGGGTTCAATTTGCATTGAAAGTTCATGCTAAACTGGTCCTTAGTTAGTGCCAGGCAGCATTCACACTTGATTTTTGAAAATCCAGACATCTTTTAATGATCCCTGCCCGACAAAAGTCAAGAGTAGTAACATTCATAGATCACTCCTTTTCCTGATCTATTGATTGACGACCCCTCGATCATTGAAAGCCGCCAAAAGTTGTTGGTCATGTGACAGTTTCTATTGAGTGAGTAACCTGACCTGCTTTTATTATTATTATTATTATTATTATTATTATTATTATTATTATTATTATTATTATTATTATTATTATTATTATCATTATTATTATTATTATTATTATTATTATTATTATTATTTATTCCACTTTTATTATCATTGCCATTATCTTTGATTCACTAAGAGAAAGCATATACAATGACAGCTCCTGACACCTACTGTTTCTCTTCATAGGTAAGTACAGAGGGTGCACATTGTGTAGATTAAAAAAAACACAGGATCGTTGGGGTGGGTTATAGGAAACAGTACCTGTCAAAAGAGTGTTTTAGTGTTTTAACCTCTCCTACCCCCCCACACACACATACACACACACACACACACAACTGCATACATGGGAAGTGGTGGGGGTGTAGCTGATATCACAATGGGAATCTGCAGGCATGCACATAGGATAATGAATTTTGGTTTTTTGTTTTGTTATATTTATCATAGTTTCCTTCTCCCTTCCAATAGAATCTGAGATGAAACATTATCACCATCTTATAGAGATGTGTCTGCATTGGAATTAATCTTTTCAGAGAAACAGGATGGCGGTACTCTCAACCCTGGGGTGAAAAAACATTTGCTCTTTATATAAGTCATTTGAGTGTGCACATACATACATACATACATACATACATACATACATACATACATACATACATACATACATACACATATGTATATGTATGTATATATATATATATATATATATATATATATATATATATATATATATATGTGTGTGTATATATGTATATATATATATATATATATATAGACAAACGTGTGTATGTGTATATATATATATATATATATATATATATATATATGTGTGTGTGTGTGTGTGTATTTATATATGTATATATAGATATATAGGTATAGATAGAGATAAAGATAGAGAGAGATGGATTCATTAGACTCAGGTAGATAGATAGGGATGGATTGTAGATAGCCATTTTTTGCAAGAAAAAGGTATTTGAAAAAATAAAAGCAAAAAAAGGTTATTCTTTGAAAAGAAGATTTTGAAATATTTCTGCCACCCCAATAATCATGTACAACTTACCTAAAAAAACCATTGAAGACCAGGTACACTTATTTCATGGCAACAATCTCTATGATGACTGTGGCATCTTTCTGCAGGACAATATACCCTGGTAGACAATATAAGTTTTGAGAAAATTGTTTCAGGAACATGAATAAGACTTCACTGTTTTGCCCTGGCAAACCAAACTTTCAGAGTCTAACCAACAAGTTTCCTCTGCAAAACCTTCAGCATGTAACTTGCAGCAGTTAAAGGACCTGCTTTAATCATCGTGGCACTAGATCCTAGAGAAAACCTCAGGAAATCGGGTACAGTCCATGCTTGATCAATTAAGAGCTGTTTTATGGTCATATGGAGAACCAACACTTTATTAAGCAGCTGGTCATAATGTTTTTGCTCATGAGTGTATGTTGTGGGACTTTTATTATCATGGTCACTGATTTGTAGCAGTTACTTGTTCAGAATCACTGATTTATGGTAGAGTAAGAGCTATTACTAATGTACTAAAGAAGATAATGCTATTGAAATAACAAATTTGTTTGTTAATGCTATATACATGTGTCATTGATTGAAGTCGACACAACAGGTTGGTAAGAGTTCATCCATTGGTCAATCAGTGTGGACAGGGCTGAATTAAAGCCATTTGATACCCTAAACACAGCCGAACAATGAAGCCCCCCCTCCTTATCACTCTCATTGCTTCACTAACAAGACTTTTCAAAATGGAAAATTGAAAAAAATGAAAAATAAAGAAATGAAGGATATATTCATTCAAAACACATCAAAATATGTTAGAAAAAATGCATTCTCCATAAAAATATACTACTTAGCCAAACCAAAGTTTAACAAATGGAACTTATGCTTGCATAAGGATCAGTTTGTTACAATAGTGTTTGTGTGAAATTGAATCATTTGCATGCCCAGATTATCTATACATACTTATAAGAGAAAACATAAGATTTTGAAACTAAACTTTCATGTGAAACAATGCGGAAAACTGCCAAGCACATGTTTCTTTTGCTTAATGCTTATTTCAAGGTTAGATGTCGATGAGTTGAAACAGATATCTATGATTGGGTCCAGCAAAAATGTATGCTTGTAGGTTATTCTCAGCAGAAAGTCTATGAATTTTGGCACCTTTTGTACAGGGGATTCTATATGAATACCGAACATATTTAGATGAATACATTTTTTTTTATACTAAACTCTGATTGGTCAGAATAGTATTATGCTAGGATCTTCTTAGGGTATCAAAACAGTTTTTTTTTTTTATTGTCCTTTAGTCTTGACCTTAGGTAGTAGGAACATTTACTTACATCAAAAAACATAGATATATCTGTATTGACATTATATTCATGTGACAAATTGTATATTTTTGTGCGTATTTTATTAAACACTAATTTATTTATATATAGACAAGCACATACAAGTGTTTGCTGTAAAGCGTTGTTAAGATTGGTTTTGCACGTTATTGCTGATGAGTTCATTCATCATTTGTTGATTTCTATCATTCTGGATTATGGTGATTTACTCATTTTCATTTATCTATTATTTTATTATACCTTTTTACATTATACATTTATATTATCATACATAAATACAAACAACATCTACAATTTAATACAATTTACAGATCTGACTCTCAGGAAATTCTCATCAGATTTACAAAAAGTCCTCGTAGCATCATGCTCTTGATTATTTTTAAAACTCGCTATTTATAACATGGATAGGCAACTTATTCCAAAATTTTATTATTCGACTAGAAAATAATTAAAGTAGATTCAATCACAAATTACTACCTTGTCTAAAAATGACTTCTTTCGGCATTAGGCAAGAAAAGACTGAAAACTGTCTGAATACTGATGGATGTTCATTCTGAGGTGCTTCAGGATTTTTCCCCCTGGCTTATAAATGATGTATTAGAGTTGACCGATTGCAGAAGCAATAAAGAGCTGAGTAAATGTGAAAGATACTTTTCAGATTTTCCCTGAATTGTGCCGAAAATGGTGCTGCAAACTTTTGCCTCAATCTAAAACACACACGCAGTGATCAGCTAGAAGGGACAAATGGGGCATTTGATCCCCTTCCCCCGGATCAGGTTTGAAAGTTGGAGCAAAGATGCAATAATTATTGAAGGTGTATCTTTACAAATGAATATTTTATAAAGAATAGTTTCATTGCAAATTTAGTCAATTGAATATCTTAACATAAGAAAATATATAACCCAATCTAAGTATTCATTAACTTGGAAGTTGATATTAAGTTTCACGATTCTAGTATAATCCTAGCTATAGATTGAGAAACAAACAAAATTAGTTTTTATTATTCACTAATAACAGTATTGGTGCCTGTCAAGGTTAATTCGGGGGGTAACAGCTTTTTTTAGTGACTGCCGAGGAAATGGTATGGTGAGGTAATTATGGGAGAGTGGTTAGATCGAGTGCTCACTTATCAAACCTCTTCTCCATCAAGACATTATGGCAGGCCTGTGACAAAATGATTTTATCTAGATAACCGATAATGAGACAGAGCATCAGATTCATGTCTTTCCCAAGAACATTTGTGCAAATGAATATAAGCAGTCTCAACAGAGATTCAATTCTCTCATTCTATTTCTACTGCATGTAACGTCATCCTGCACAAAAATCATCCTAATACATATATAAACATTCATGTTATTAAGAAATGGATGTATGATCTGACAGAAATGATTATTGATTGTTATATCATGTACAAACTTTATTCAAAATAAACTATCATTATTACTCAGTGTATGTATCATTTGGCCTAGACAAGATAAATAGAATAAACAATCAAGGAAAATGGGCTGCTGCAGATGGCAAGAGCAATGCTATATTGAAGTGGCCATCCTTTTGGTTGCAGATTCCATTCCTGCAGCAGCCGCATTTTCTTTGATTGTTTATTCTACTTACATTGTCTAGGCTAAATCATACATACACAGTGTAATAACAGATCATTTCAAATCAAGTTTCAATGTGTTATAATGTAATTCATACTCAAAACTTAATAAGCTCACATGCATTTTTTTCTTTCTCACACGTATATATGCCTAATTAAACATTTATATTAACTCCGTGATTTCAAAAACTCAGTAGTACGCACACAAGCTACAAGTGATATAATGATAATACATGCTCACATGTATATTTATAAACATGGTTATATACTCTTTCACCCACACATTGATTAAAAGATACATCGAGGACACAGAACTCGAGAAAGTAGACCACTACATCTACCTAGGACAACGAATCTCCATGAGACCCTCAAAAGAAGAAGAAATCAAGCGAAGAATCACACTAGGATGGCAAGCCTTTGGCAGAGCTAGCTCAACCTTCAAAAATAATAAGATCCCATTAATTCTAAAGAGAAGGGTGTATAACCAATGCATCCTCTCAATAGTCACTTATGGAGCTGAAACATGGAACTTAACCAAGAGACAGACCCGTAAATTGAGAACCATGCAACGTGCACATGAAAGAATAATGCTGGGCCTCACATGGAGAGACCACAAAACAGCACAGTACATCCGAGAAAAGACAAGAGTTAGAGACATCATAGAATCCATTAAAAATCTCAAATGGCGGTGGGCTGGCCATGTTGCAAGAATGGCAGACAATCAATGGACATCACGACTCACAACATGGATTCCCAGAGACCACATGCGCAACCGAGGCCGGCAAAATATTAGATGGAGAGATGAGCTAGACTAGTTCAGGAAGTACTGGCTCCGTGACGCCCATGATAGAGAAGTGTGGCAAATCCTGGGGAAGGTCTATGTCCAACAATGGACGCTGAAAGACTGATGATGATGATAAACATTTATACTCTCGCACATACTCCAATACACATCCATACGGAAAAATGTACAAACAGTCATTTTTCATTCATTTATGTTGATGTTTATTTTTGATTCAGGATAAATATACTAATGCATCCAAAATTGCCAAAATAGGAACATTTTGACAGATTCATTTATTTGAAAACAAATATAGTTGAATTTTGTGTGTATGTATACATATATAATGTATGATACATGTATAATGTCTGAACATGTCAAATACTTTACTCACCCATGTACCCAAAAGCAAACGTCTCAGAATAGATATTAGAATATCATTGACTCAAACTCCCATATGCTTGCTAATTTAAAGCAATATCAGTGTTTTTTAACCACTGCCAATGAAGTAGTAAGAGTTATAAGTTTTCATTTTTCATTCAAGTCTGCCTATCTGTCCCTCGGTCTGTTTGTTCATACAGTATCTCTTAAAGTGCTCATTGAATTGCAATGATATTTTGTGAAAGGATAGCCAATGGGCTAAGGAAGAAATGATCAAATTTCTAATTGGATCCAAGATTATTTTTATCGTAACCTCTCCACATCTTAGCTATATGTGTACACAATTATTCCAAAAGTTCTGAATTAATTTCTATGAAATTTTAAAGAATTGCTAAATTGGGGGAGGGGGTTGATCCCAAAACCTTTTTTTTTAATTAGATATTTTTTTTCATTTTCCATGTATCAAGATATTCACTTATGTTTGTCAACCAGATAAATCCAGAATTTTTTGATAAATTTCAATGATATTTTGTGGAAGGTTGGGTTATGGGCTAAGGAAGAGTTGATCAAATTGTGAGAGTGGATCCAGAAATTTTCTCAGTTACCTCCCCTGTAGTACATCTATATGTGAACTGATTTCCTCTCAGTTTCCATTGACAATGGCATTGGCAGCGGGTTCTTGTTTTTTCATGTATTAAACATGTTCCACGATACCCATGGTCGAGAGGTCTGATAAATCTTGGAGGAGGTCCATATCCAATGGCAGACATTAATAAAAGGCTGATGATGAAACCTGTCTTTTTATCAATTCATTTTGTGACCTATAATCATTTAGGTAAATCGTTAATTGGTTTCCATTCAATTGAGCAATAAAACATTCTAAGTAAACTCATGACCATATAGTATATGTGTTTATCATTATATCAATCATTCAATGAACTTTATCAGTCTTTCAATTGCATGGAACATGCATATAGGTGTGAATTCAACCTTTCTCACCTGCAAACAGCTACATCGTGACATTTAGAAATATTCATGGAGACATTTGATCCTGTAAAATAGATATTCACGTATATTATTAAGAAATGGATACATGATCCAACAGAATGATTATAAATTGTGTCTTATTGCATTGAAACTGATTCAAATGATCTCCCATCATTACATGGTGAATGTAACAGTTGGCCTAGACAATGTACACAGAATAAACAATTAGAGAAAATGAGGCAGCTACGTGTGTTGTCTAGGCCAAATGACACATTCACAGTGTAATAACAGAATATCATTTCAGATATCGTTTCAATATAATATAACCCATTTTATAGTCATGTTTACGTATGTATGCATAATTATATGCGCATACATGTATATATATACACACACATATACACACACACATGCACACACACACACACACACACATATATATATATATATAGTACTTGTCATAAGTATTTGAACAAACAGAACTTTTACTTCTAATCACTTGGTTCCATTGCAATCAATATCACAAGGTATGCATTTAGTCATGTTTTGTGATTCTGGATGTTAAATTTCTGGATAATCAAATTAAGTTGGTAGATGAGAGAAAAAATTTTTTCTTTCCTGCAAAAATCATGTTCAGAATCAATCAAGGAGATTGGAAAGACAAAGACACATTGGTATTTGGAAGAGTTGCCAAACTAGTAAGTTAATTTGCTTCCTCTCTGCTCAAAGTCTGCAATCTTAGGCAACAAAAAACAGATTTTATGCTTTGTTCAGATACTTATGGGCAGTACTCAAGTCAAACAATTATTTGTTTCTGTAAAATGTACTGCACATGGTATTGAATTTAGATTAGAGCTGGTGATAATAACAATAAGATTAGTCCTTAATAGTAGAGACACAAGTCAAAGTAATTCATGGAATAAAAATGATTATATTTGATGCAATAATCACTTTTTGAATGAATATTTTATCAAGAATAGTTTCATTAAAAAATTAGTCTACCAAATATGCAAACATAAGCAAATTTGTAACCAAGCCTAAGTATTCATTAACTTGGAAATTAATGCTAAGTTTCACAATTCTAGAATAATCCTAACTATAGATTGAGCAACAAACAAAATTAGTTTTTATTTTTCTCTAATATCAGTATTGGTGCCTGTCAAAGTTAATTCTGGGAGTAACAGCTTTTGGCAGAGACTGCCAAGGTAATGGTATGGTACAGTAATAGTGGGAGAGTGGTTAGTCCAAATGCCCATTTACACAACCTCTTGCCCATCAGACCATTGTGGTATGCCTGTGGCAAGATAATTTTATCAAGATATCTAATGATGAGTCAGTGCATAGCGTGAATTAGATCCATGCCTTTCTCAAGAGCATTTGTACAAGTGAATATAACTGAATTTCTGCGTGCTGGTAACTATTATACCATCCTGCAATCTTAACAGTTTTTTTTCTCTATCTTCATCTAAGCAAACACCTCCCACACACACTCACATTCATATATCATTACAGATATAACTGAAATTGAAGTCAAGTACATAATATCTATAAACACTATAAACATGTGTATGCACACTCATAAGTATTTATATATTCATGTACAAATACTGTATATTATAAGATTAGAAATCGTTCTACCTATCCTAACAAAATATGACAAATACTTTGTGTGTATGTGTGTTGGTGTGATGTCAGATCATCAAGATATGAAAAAGAAACTCACACTCCACACATGAGCAAAATT
>OY735210.1:18047211-18067211 GCA_963457665.1 Thysanoteuthis rhombus
ATATATATATATATATATATATATATATATATATATATATATATACATATATATATATATTTGTGTTTGCACACCTGTAAATCTAAACTTTGCTTCATGTGTATGTATGTGTGTGTGCATGTGTATGTGTGTGTGTGTATGTGTCTTAGCTTTTGTCTATAAATACCCTATAGATTATTTACCTGTGTTTTACCACTGCATCATTTAGTGTTGTTGAAATTGTTGTGATAGCTTTCTAGGTGTCCGTGCTACTTTCACTTTTTACTTTGGCTGTAGTTGAAGCACCCAGTTGATTTCTGTCTACAAATATTTCTTTATTTCTCAGCAATTTGTTACTTTTACCATTTTAAAAAAAGAAATCATTAAGCATACTGATTATTTTTCTTCATTTTTTTTCATTTGTCGTCATTTGTTCTATTCATGTAAGCGATTTTGTTTATATTGATTTTATCTATTCTTTTTGGAAGGATATTCAGAGATTCATTTCAGTATATTTCTGTCAATAGAGGTGTGTGTATGCATGTCTGTGTCATTTTAAAAGAAAAAAAAAAGAATAAAAATTGAGAAACGGGGTTGCTTGTTTTGTTAAAGGAGTTGCGAATGTTGTTTGCATTTCTGTTGTTGTTTATTGTTGAATATGAATTTGTTTGTTGTTGTTGTTGTTGTTGTTGCTGAGGCTGTTACTAGAGACCATCAACCAAAACTGTCACCTAAACTGTCAACATAGATTTCTTCAGTTAAACTGGTCTTGCTGGCTGGCTATGTATGTATGTATGTATGTATCATGTACACAGGCCACACCAATGGAGCTAGAAGGCTGAAATTTTACAGATTAACCCCTTATCATGTTCAGGAAAACTTCTTTCTTTTTTTAAAAATTTCTCCCATGGGTTTATTAGTGGAGGGGTTCAAATTACACTGTAAATTCATCAAGAATTGGTCCTTTAGTTTGTGCCCAGCTGCATTCAGGCTTCTTTTCAAAAGGCAGAATTCTTTAATGATCACTGCAGAACAAAAAGTGAAACAAGTAAGATCAAACAATCCTATTTTTGATTGATCATCCTCAACATGGCAGGCTGTCAAAATATGCTGGTCACATGATGTTTTCTATTAA
This sequence comes from Thysanoteuthis rhombus, assembly GCA_963457665.1. Taxonomy (NCBI): domain Eukaryota; kingdom Metazoa; phylum Mollusca; class Cephalopoda; order Oegopsida; family Thysanoteuthidae; genus Thysanoteuthis; species Thysanoteuthis major. The sequence continues at coordinate 18,048,326 of OY735210.1, forward strand.
GTGACTAACCAGACCTGATTACCTCTTTTTTTCAAAATTTCTTTGATTTATTTATAGCAATACAGAACAGAGATGATGGCTGAACAAGAAATTGAAAAAGTTGGTTCTAAATAAGATAGATTGTTCAAGTAAAAACAAAGAGTACAAGTTATCTCTCTCTCTTTCTCTCTCTCTCTGTCTTTTTGTCACTATCTCTCTCTGCATTCTGTACATATTCATGTGTATAAATGTACGCATATATAAACAAATTAATGTACAGCCACGTATGTCAATACATCAATAAGTCCACAGCCTGATGACGAAAAATCATTTATTCTATGTTCATTTTTCAACATAATCTCTTTCTTTATGAATGTACTCAACCCAACACTTCTCCATCAATCACATAGGTCAAATACTATATAAATAAAACATTAGATAAAAATTCTAAGTAAGAATGTATATATTTATTCATTAAATGTGAACACATACATCTATGCACTTTTTTTATATATTTATATATATATATCAATATATATATATATATATATATATATATATATATATATATATATATATGTATACACAAATATATTGAGAGTGTGTATGTGTTTGTGTCTATGAATGAGTGTGTTATGAATGTAAAAAAAAAAGAAAGTGATTTGTAAGCATTTCTCTTTCAATCTCCTTCACACATTTTTATTGGTATTTTATGTTTCTTTCTGACTTTTTGAAAATCCCTTCTAAACTCCTAGAATATTTTGAGGTTTCTATGACTGCTGGGATACATATGTCCCATAGATCCCTTTCAGAACTATACTGGAAGTATACAGTTTCTTTATTCACTGAACATTTTTTTCTTCTTCCTTATTCTTCTTCTAGCTTCTGTTCAAATTTCTCATTTCTGTATGCTGTGCCTCTTAATTTTCCCTCATTCTCTTCATTTTTACTCTTTCTTGTCATTTCACAAAATCCTTCTTCTCTTAACAATCTTCCTTACCATATTTTCTACTCTGTTTTTTCATATTTCCTCGGCACTCCAGACTTTCCTTTCCTTTCTAGCTTCTCTCAATATCACATCTCTTCCAGATTCCAAACATCTTTCTCACTTTTTTTATGCCTTCTTTTTCTATATTCTATTCTTTCTCTTCTGCTGGCAATTTCAAGATAAATTCATTTTCATTCTCTCCTCCTTTCCTTCCACAACTCCTCCCCTTTTTTTCAAACTTCTCTAATCCTTTTCAATCTCCACCCATATATTCTCCTCCCTCCTCTTATGTTTTCCCACTCCTTATCTCCTCCCTGATCTTTCTCTTCTTTCCTTCACACTATTTTTCTTCAACTAATCTCTCTTTCCTCTTTACTTCTCCTCCCATCTCACCCTACTGCTTGCACTCCTCCCTCTTGCCTGCATTCCATATTTTACCGCTACTTTCACTTTCACTTTCATTTTCCCTATTTTTTCCCTATTTCTACTTTTATTTTCTAACAAATTTTCCAGTCCTCCTTGTTGCAGTTTTCTTATATCATATTTCTATTAGTAAATTTCCTTTGTTATTATTTATCTACACAATTTTGTAATTCTTTAGGCTCTGTGTTTTGTGTGTGCGTGTGCATGCGTGTGTGTGTGCACGTAAATTTTCTACCTGTCTGTCAGTCAGTTGGTAGGTCTGTCTGGATTTTTTTTCATCCTGATATCTCAGTCTGTTAAGTTTTATGTCGGCACCCAGTACGTCTTTTGTAACATGCTTCCATGAAAACCTCTTGTTCGAGGTATTGGCAAACCATAAGAATAAATGTTTATATTAGCGTATGTCAGTATAGTATAGTAACTTTATATTGAAATTACAGTGTATGAATATGGTTGCATGTATGTTTTTATAGGTATAATTCTAAATCGATAGCTGAATAATTATGCAAGTGAAAGAGTAATTATAGATTTGTATGTATGTGTGTGTGCAGTGTAAAAATATGTATTTGTGAAAAATATACCTGGTATATCTATGAGTATGAAAATTAAAAATATATGTATATTCAAGCCGGCTTAAAAATGCTGATGCAGGTTGGTGTGTATATGGTATTCAAAACATCTTTTTATAAACCTGATTGGAATGTAAGTGACTGCCTGAAAGTGTGTGAGAGAATGTCTCTTGTGCCAACATATGCAAACAGACATCAACAAAAGAGTATGACTGTAAATAAATGTATACTTTAGAATCAAATTCTAGTGCCCTTACACTGGCTACAGCTTCAGCTGTCCCTGTTGGGCCTTACGTATCAGATTACTATTTACATGGCCCATTTGCAATATGTGAAAAAGACTTGATGGCAACAAGCACCTAAAGTGGCGTTACTCACATTACATTGCATTATTAGCATAAAAAATATGACTGGATTATTTACAAACAGATGGACACTCCTCCCTAGATTCAAGATTTCACTCCCCAGCCCTTTGCCTAGGATCAGCAAATAGTAGCTGTACACTCTGCCAAAGATCAAAGTGTTGCTGCTGGGGAATTAAGCATAGGATCAGAGTGAAGTATCTGCGCATTCATTGGAAAGTGTGTCCCAGAAAAAAATTATATATATATATTTGTATAAATGTATTATAGGTTTTACATTAATATATAACCGGTTGTACATATATACACATATATACATAAATGTATCTCTGGCTTAGAAAGCTTTGAATACCTGGAGACTTTAGATAATGCATTTGCATGTGTATATGTGTGTAAACGTGTGTGTATGTGCATGCATGACTTCCTATATTTTTCCTGAATGCTTATTATTTGATATTTGTGTATATGTGTGTGGCTGTATCAGAAGAATTCAGCAAATGTGTATTATTGTTCATATAACGAATTCTTAACAGAGAGATCTGAAATTATATATAAACATTTTTACCTATATGTCAGCATGTACCCAGGCAATGTGATTATAAGCTCGAATGTGCGTATGAATGTATGTATATATGTGCTTGTATAAGTGTGTGAGAGAGAAAAAGACTCACACAGGGTGAATGTGACTCGTACTTTTCTGATTGACTACCTATGAATTACTGTGAATGTTCAGGTCTCTGTGTAAATGCATGTGTGACTGGTTTTCTAATTGGACAGCTGCTTGTATGTCAGTGTCTATAGCTGCATGTGTGTATGAGGAAAGCATTCATTCATGCTTGTTAATGTTGCAAACTGCCTGATCTCATTATACATCTATATAAATATCTTCTCATTGGGAGTTCAATAAAAGATGGCTTTCCACCTGACGGTATAAGGGAGTATATATATATATATATATATATATATATATATATATGTGTATGTGTGTGTGTGTGTGTGTATGAATGTACATGTATAGAGATGCCAGGCTGTATTTGATAAATATGAAGATAGATATAAAAGGATTGATATACATTCGTACAGAGAAACTCTGAATGGATGACACTTTATATATAAAACATGATTACATACGTGTGCATGTGTATATTCGTTATCGCAATATAATTTTGATATAAATAAGACTGGTTGCTGCAGAGTCAAACCCTACTTTAGCTTCTGACTAAGGATTACAGCAACATTAGTATTATATATAATATGATAAATTAAAAATTATTGAAATTTTTTTTGTATGAATATATCAATTTATCAGAATGAAAAAGAAACCCAATGAATATATGACTTGTCAACTTAGCTCAGTCAGTAAGCTAGCCACTCAATAAATCAGTCGGTCATAAGTTCAAATCATGGTAGGGTAATGCAAATTTTCCATATCGGTTTACACACCTTATTTTGTTTCTGTAGTTTTTGTTAATGTAGGAATACAAAGTCAAATCCAGATTTTATACTAGACTATTACAATTTTACAATATTTTTGTGAAAAGAATGTACAAAAATCATTTTAGTAGAGTTTCATATGCTATTATAGAACAGATGTATCAATACGAATATCTGATTTTAATCTTTTTGAATTGTTATAGATAAATTCTTCAGTGTGTATATGCATGTATGAATGTATATGTGTATCTATAAGTTGCATTTATGTATCCACTTTGTAAATACAAAGATTGTATGAATGTGGCATGAATACATATATATATATATATATATATATTGTATAAATGTGGTATGAATATATATATATATATATATATATATATATATATATATATATATATATATATATATATATATATATATATATATATATATATATATATATATTTATATAAATAGATGGATAAATTCTGGAATAAGGATTTAATGAGTTCGAGAATAAATTGAAAAAAAGGAACGCCAAACTTTTCTTTTTAGTTTTTGAGTATAGTAATTTTGATAAGTCTCAACCAATTTTCAAATATATTTTCATAAGATGAGGTGAAGTTTGCTTGTCATATATGTATGTATATATATACATATATATATATATTACTACAAATATTTGGTAACAGGCTTTTAATCGTTTTTATATGCATGTTTAAACATTCATGTATATACATGTATGTTTCGAAAATGGGGCTTTTATACTGGTATGTGTGTTTGACTATACAGAGGAAGCCATTTATTTTAATTAGGGATAATGTTACCAAATGGATGTTGTTAATAATATTAGTCTATCCCAAACACTTTCTTCAAAGTCAATAACGGATTCATTAAGTTAATTGAAATTCCATATAAATGAATCGAAATTTGATGAATCAAAAATTTCTTATCAATTTTTTATAATATAAACTTGTCTATAATGATGAAATTAATAACAATGGGTTATAATGATAAATATGAATTTATAACAATGAATGCAAACTTGTCCAATTTTTATATCCTTTGCTCAAAGTTTTACTCTTACCAAATGCATACCGAATGCATATATATATATATATATATATATATATATATATATATATATATATATATATATATATATATACATATATACATATATATATATATACTATCATAATCACTAATTGAACAATTGTAATATTGAAATTCAAAGTTATTTCCATTGAAGAATAAATATGGTCAGGGTAAATCCCATGTATGACATCACTGGTGTTTTCCACTTCCAACATCTTGAATAGAGTAAAAAAACATCAAGAAATATCTAGATTTTGTGCTATTAATAGAATATACACACTAATATAAAACAATGAATACAAAATAAGGTCTCAAAAAGGCCAAAAAAGCTTTCCCAAAAATCAAAAAAGTATTTTAGAAAGGGTTTAGTGTAATACTGATGCCAATTTTCAAGTCTGTAAATGAAATGGTATAGCCAGGAGTGCAGCAATACACAAACACACACACATATGAATAGGGATAGAATTTGGTTGTACAATTCATAGATAGATGGATAGATTGATTGATTTATGTAAGGACTGAATATATATGCATATACGCATATATATATATATATATATATATATATATATATATATATATATATATATATATATATATATATATATATATATATATATATATATATCTTTATATATATATATATATATCTTTATATATATATATATATATATATATATATATATATATATATATATGCATATATATATGTGTGTGTGTGGTGTGTGTGTGTGTGAATTTATGAGAGGAATGCTTTTATACAGGTTCTAATAGCACATCATTGTGTCTTTTTGTGTAAATTTTTTAAATATGACAATTTTCTACACTTTTGTCTAATTTGAGAATCTGTGTTGATGAATATTTATTGGATGCTGTCAACCAAAACTGTCGACAGATTTTGTTCTCCTATTGTAACAAGAACAACAAGAACAATCCTCACCAAATACAAGGGCTTAAACGAATATGTAAAGCTCATATGCCCCTCCCATGATCTGATAGTGATTGCTAAGAGGCTGTCTTACTAAACCGACAAATCTTGAATATTAACAAAATTCTATCGTACAGATATACACAGATTTTTTTTTCTCAATATAATAGATAGATACAATTACACAGAAAATATATATTTTTTCAATTTTTTATTTATTATTTATACAATACAAGAGTTGCAATAATCATCCTCTGTCGGAATTGAGGTTGGAGTGGAGTTTGATCCTGCAGCAATCAGTCTTGTTGTTTTTAAAATCAGTCAGTCCCAAACACTTCATTTAAAGTGATCCTTCTGTATATCCTGGTTTAATGTTATCAGCCATTCATTGTGATCCAAAAGACTTGTCCCAAAATGATCACCATAAGTGGCTTCCTCTGTTTGTTAAAATAATGATCCAGATGCATATCCAACTGACATTAAAATATTATCTAAGTATTTATTCTCATGTTAACAAACTAAAATGCAGTATACACATATCAATGTGTGCAGTACAATCTCCTTACTTGTCTATGCACTTAACCCGATTGCTTCTCTCTTATTTACCTAGAGCAAACATTATACAATGAAAATTTCAGATCAAAATTCATCCAAGATCTGTGTCTTGCTAGTGACATATTGCTGCACCTTCATACACACAAACACACACACACACACACACACACACACACACACACATATACACACACACACACTCACACACACATATATATATATATATATGTATATATATATAATATGCATGTGTTTTTATATATTAGTGTTTTAATAGTATGTATAAGTATATGAACAAACTGAGTGAATATTTTAAATATTTCTTTGTTTTCTCTACATGTTATAATCAATGAAATATATATGTACACAGAGATGTTGAAAAATAATGATTACATTTACGTATAAGTTGTGTACACACACATGCACATATATATATATATATATATATATATATATATATAATTGTGTCAACTTATATATATACATACATATACATGTATATATACATTTATATCAAATCTTGTCTTTGCTTGTGTACTAATAGGATGCATATTTTCTAAGCTTTATGACTCCATATTTTTTTTTCAGAATTATGTATGTACAATAACCATTATATATGTACCCGAATGAATGTGAACTATTATATGTTCATGTGACTTTCCACAAGAAAACATATTCTTGCTTACATGTGTGTGCTTATGATTACATAATTTGTGTTTATTACCTGTGATTGTATTGCACATCCTTGTGCTGAAAATAGTTATGCATTTCTCATGTCAGAGGTTCATGTTCAAGTTCAGCTGAAAATCAGGATTTCGAAAACTGATTTTCAAGACAGGAAGCCTCTCTGCTGGAAGATTGATGCAACACTAATTTCCTACTTCCCTCCCCTTCTCCTAATTTGGTTTTGGGTTAAGTTTTATAAACAACATGAACCTGTGATAGTGTGTTATAAGAATGCATTCACACAAGAATGCAATGTTTTATTCTTTTTTTTAATTTTATGAGATAATTTTATATACAAATACATATATATATATATATATATATATATATATATATATATGGTTAGTGATCTTGAAATATTTTTGTCAAATTCTTCAATTGCATATGTTGGTAAAAAATCCACTGGATCTGCACTGATGATATAGTATTCTTAAAGATGATATAAGTTGGTTTGCATGCTGTCAGAGCTTAAAATCCGACATAACGGATCTAATATTCACATGGCTAAACACTCAACAGAAGTGACACAAACACAATGAGTCACATCCATTGTTATACTTACTGATCCCTTATCATCAAATATACTTTTAGGGGTAAACTATGTAAGAGAGCCCTTTGTTTCAAAACATTAAATGGTGTGTAGTATAAAAGAATATATGATTATATATAGAAATATGATAGAATATAACTTTATAATGAATTACGATAATACTCTATATAAAATGACAAACTACTTTTATTATGACATGGCCCTATAAATAATATAAGAAGCTAGATATCAAAATCATAGCTCAGGGAGTGGATGATGAACACTGATGGGGAGCCATATCAACATAACAGTTTTGTTTTTAAATCCCCGTAACGGTTTCATAATAAACAACAGATAATCCCAACAAAAAAAATTCTCATATAATACTGTAATATCTAATTTTATGTACATGAAATACTTTGAAAATCTTACATATATATATATATGTATATATACATATATACGGAGATAATCAACTGAATTGACATAAATTGAAAAAAGTTTCACTTGTTTAGTGTATGAAGCTTTATATATATATATATATACATGCACATGTACAGACATATTTATTAGAATACAATAAAGGTGGACAGACACATTCATGTTCATATAGACATCCTTAAACAAAGATATATGCAGTCAAATACATAAGCATACTCATTCATGAACTTACACATGCGAACACATATTTATGCTAACATATACAGTCGCATACCCGGATATTTGAACATAGAATTCGCAACGAACTGTTCTACACATACTCTCAGCACATATGCATTTTTATGAATACATCCAAACAAAGCACGATTTTTATATGCATATCTATAAATGCACACATATAGTTAAAACAATATTCCCCCCTAAGCAGAGTATTTGCATATGTGTACATGGATTACAACCTGCACACAAAGTAAATTAATCTATGCACAAAAGATTTCAAATTTTATTGATTACTGAGTTTTTATTAAAAAAAATTTTGAATCCTCATATCGAATTCTAAAGCATATATATACTTTTGTCCTGGAAATTAATGAACAATTGTTGCACCCACTGATTACAAAAAATCAGAGGGAACTTTGGAAAATCCTTCATTAGAAATTGTCAACATAGGTTTCTTCAGTTTTCAAGGTAGCTGGCTGGCTGGCTCGCTGGCTATGTCTGTATCAAGTTTGCAGGCTGCACCAATGGTACTAGAGGGCTGAAAATGTAAACATTGGAAAAAACTTTTTTTTTGTTTTTGAAAATTCCCACCCAAAATAGGATTCAATTTGCAATTTAAGTTTATGTTAAATTGGTACCTTAGTTTGTGCCCAGCAGCATTTATGCTCATTTTGAGGAAATTCAGATTTTTTTTTAGTGATCACTTCCCAACAGAAGGCAAGAGAAGTAACTTATTCATCATTTGTTTTCCAATTTTAAAATTGATCACCCCAAAATATATGTTGGCTGCATGATGGTTTCTATTGAGCAACTAAACAGACCTGTTTACAATATCATATATTCTAAGATGAGCAGAAAATTGTCTTTGATTACAGGATTTTTCTAAACTTCCGGTACAAGGCCAACAGTATGGAGCTCCTAGTTTTGAACAAATCCACTACACGTCAGCTAGATTAAAGCACTAACTGTTACTCCCACAGCAGTATTCATATTTATATTTGATTATATATAAAGGTATTTACACACACACACAAATTGTTATATGCACAAAAGCATACATATTTAGATACAAATATTTATACGCCTGTGCACTAATGCATATCCATTGAGGTATGCAAAAAGCTGACATATTTTGTTAAAAATACTCATATAAATAAATTTGCACATGCATAAAAACGCACCCCTATGAAAATGTACCCATTGATGTGTACATTTTCAAAACTCATGTATGTGTGGATACAATGATACTCAAACTCACACATTCTTTTTCTGACTGATGTATATGCATGAATACCTTGCTGACTCACACATAATTGCAAACAAGCATAATAATATCTATATATATCATCATTATATCTATATCTATCTCTCTCTGTCTTTTTCTCAGTCTCTGGCTCTCTTCATATATATATTGCATACAATGCATGCACAATATCCATTCACATATCTCTACTTGGAATATAGCAGGGGTTTATATTCTAGATGTACTATGTATGTGCAGCACACTCATCAAAGAATTCATCATGAATATTGATTTGATATGATTAAATTTAATGATATAACCAAAATGGGAAAATGAATTTTTTGTCCTCTGTAATGAAATGTTTTTGCAGTTGTGCTGAGATGGCTGCGCACATTGCATAGTTCATAGTTCAGGAGAAAGCAGCAAAAATAAGGAGTAATGGTGCGCTGTATTTCAAGAGCACACCTTGTGTGTTCTTTCCCTTATGAGAAATTATACCTATAGATATTTAGGGAAAACATTGTAACTGATTTTATTTATAATATTTATGATCTTACATATAATCTGGCCATAATTTGTTTTCAAATATAATGATACACACTTAGATTAAGTATGTGAATTAAGTTAGGTTGAAGATGTGATTTTTAAAATCATTTTGGCATGCCTGTCTTTGAAAAGTTGTTTACATTGTATAAACAATAGTACTAACCTGCATTACAATATTTTTAGAACATTTATTTATCTTTATTTTTTGGCAATTGTACTACTCTATTTCATTTTTTGTAGGTGATATTTCAGCCTAGCTGGTCAGTGCCATTTTTGAATTGAAATATGAACATTACTTGTTAAGAATCATTTTGTGATTCTCGTGTCTCCATTGTTCAGACTTTTTTTTTCAGGGCAGAAGCCAAGATTGCATTGTTACCAACTTCCCATTGTCTCAATTCATAAGTATTTGATTTTTGATTTTCTATGTATGCTTCCCTTAACTTTTGTTTTTGTGTAATTTTGTTGTATGTTTGGAATCTTAAGGTGCAACCACTGAAATTGGCCGTGACATCCCTTACTGTGTTCTGCTGCTTCTGAGTTTGACCAATTTCCTTTCATACTATTCTGCTGATGTTCAATACTGCTGGTTGATATTTTTTCTTAGTTTCACTGATGTAAATAGCATAACAGGATAATTGATAAACTCAATTGTTACTGTGTCAAGTTATTTTTGATTATTTATTGCATAAGAATGTTTAAAGATTAGAAGGTGAAGTAAATATGGATTTTATTTTCCTAATTCACTTTGAAAATGCAATGACCAGCAAGGCCGAAGTATAACAGATAAAAAATTTTGATAATTAAGTGAAGTAGTAAGAAGAATAAATATCTATACTTATTTAGGATATCATTAAAACTGTTGACATTTTTTGATAAATCATACTCAGATTTAAAAAATAAAACATCATATAATTACTAGATATTTTTACTTTTCAATAAAAATGAGGAATAAAATTAGTTGAAGTTTTATTATTTGCAACCACTTCCAGAGATTGTAAAAATCATGCGATGAATCAGAAAATAAAAAATGCAATCAAGCAAAAATATTTTTTTTATGTCTCTTGTTGAGTTTTTAAAATCTTAGAATTGAAATATATTGTATACATTGCTCTGTGAAAAAACATTCATTGGTGTAGATAGTATAGCTGGAGGCATTCAAAAAGGCATAATGAGATAATAAGTAACTAAATAAATAATTAAAACTGCATTGTGCTATAATGTATAGCTTGGAGACCTTGTTCATATTTTTGATAAGACAGTATTACTAAAAGATGAACAGAAACTTCAATTTGTAATCTGTAATATGATGAAAAACATTTATGAGTATTTAAAAAAAATAATGGGTATTATTGAAAAAAACATGAGCTTCAAGCTATTTGTACATTATGCAGATTACAAATTGCAACTGAGGAGCAGCAAAAGATTTTGGGGGATCTGGGGGGTCGGGGTGCTCCTTGAGGGAGCAATAGTAAGTTAAGAATGGTAACACACTCAGTGACAATATCCACCATATGCAACTGGAGTATAGTTACTGCGCATAAAGTTTATATAGTAAATATATTTACTCTATATTGAAGCAAATGGAGATCCATGTGTGTGTGTGTGTGTGTGTGTGTGTGTGTATGTGTTTTCACTGCTTTTTCAGTTACACGTACCAACTGTGATATTTTTAGGTAGGAATATTCACTTATACAATTTGAAGAATATTCATACATAACAAAATACATACATGTTTGTGTGAGTATGTGTTTGCATGCATACACATCTGCATATATATATATATATATATATATATATATATATATATATATATATATATATATATATATACATATGTATGTATATACATATACATATATATGTATATACATATACATATATATATATATATATATATATATGTATATACATATATATGTATATATATACATATATATATATATATACGTATATATATATATATATATATACGTATATATATATATATATATATATATATATATATATATATATATATATATACATATATATATACATATATATGTATATATGCATGTATGCACAAACATATGTGTGTATGTTTTCAGGCTTTGTTAATGTACACACAAAAAGACATGAATTTAGACAAATGTTATACATTCACATTCTTTCTTTCCACTTATGAATGAAGACATATCAGAAGATTTTACAACATATATCGATAGGATACTTACGCACAACTATGTATGAATATTTACAGCACAAATATTTTGGATGATTTTCATGCAATTCTATAGAAGACCTTTTCCTATTTCTCATACACTCATTCACATACATTTAATTACACAAACACATGTGTATTTGTTTGGCCAAATCAACAAAATTGCGGAATACGAAAAATTTTGAAATTTTCTATTAAAAAAAAAAAGTTCAATTTCACTTTGATTGGATGAACTTTAGATTGAAAAAACAGTCGCTTTGAAACTTTTAGGTAAATTTGCTGTTTTGGCATAACAAACATGGACATTAGTGTTCATGTTATCCAGTAGTGTATCACTGACAAGGAAGTGAGAGAACGCAGGGCTACTACTTGCTCTTAGGGTGTGGGGGCTTCTAAACCCACAAAAAGTAAGTTGAAATTCAACTAATTTCAGAGAAGTTTTGAAGCCGCATGGGATGAGTATTCGGACATATACTGGCTAATTTTTTTTATTTCAGAAGCATATTGTAAAAGAATTGTTCCATCTCCTAGAAAAAAAAAAAATGGGAACACCGTTCCCATGAGTCCACACACCATTATACCACTGATGTTATCGTAAACAATTTTAATGATGTAATTTTATTTACCGCATAAATGTAAATATGCATATATTTTTGCAGTGGATATATGTATATATAAACTTTTAATAACATATCAGCACACGTATTGCAATAAACACACATAAACATTCACATTGCCAGTAGCCTATCACATAAACTTTATGCACTCACTTGAACATGTATTTACAAACACATACTTTTTTTGAACATCCATTAAAGCATGCACACCCTCGCATACATATATACATATGTACTTACTAATATATGACACTGAATAAATGTACAATGATATGTCTCATACTTTTGTACATTGAAAGAAAATACTTATATAAACAAATATAATTTTAGACACATAACTTATTAATCTATACATAGATGCACACACATATATGAATAAATGTGTATTTTCATGTATATATCATTAAGAAATGGATATATGATATGACAGATACAATTACAAATTGTGCTATGTTTTCTCTAAAACTCAATTCGAAATGATCTCCCTTTATCACACGGTGAATATATCATTAGGCCTAGACACACACACACACATATATATATATATATATATATATATATATATATATATATGTATATATATATATATATATATATATATATATATATATATATATTGTGTGTGTGTGTGTGTGTGTGTGTGTGTGTGTGTGGACATTTGGTGTAGAAATTTATATACATATATGTGTATATATATATACATATATAAGTATATATATATATATATTTATAATTTTAGATATAAATAAGCATATACACTCATATATATATGTATATATATATATATAGAGAGAGAGAGAGAGAGATAGATAGATAGATAGATATGCATAATACAGATGCAAACGTATATTCCTGATATTAACTTATTGTTAACCTTTACAGCAATACCTTCACTAGAGCGGTTTCAATCAGTGCTGGTTTTGATTTAGTACAGTTGAGATATTGCTGTATGAATCAATAAAACTAGGCATAGACTGAACAAAAACATTAATGGACAAAAAGAGTTTTAACTTTACAGACAATTTTGGAACAAATTAATCGTACTATTCAAGGTATACCAATCCAATTGAGAAATCGACATAAATTACAGAAACAGATTTTGAGGAATTATTGTCTGAAATTACATAAATATTTGGTGTATATGACAGTAATGATCTCCTGACTATATGCATACATATATATATATATATATATATATATATATATATATATATATAGAGAGAGAGAGAGAGAGAGAGAGAGAAAGAAAGAGAGGATATTTAACAATCTATCTTTAATTTTCATTATTTTTATTATCATCTTTTACCTTTAGAACTAAGCTATCTTTTCTCTCTTTTGCATCTGATTGTTTTTCCATAAATTTTGTGTGTGTGTGTGTATGTGTCCGGTAATATGAACATGTGGATGCTTATATGTATATATATATATATATATATATATATATATATATATATATATATATATATATATATATATATATATATATATATATATGTATATATATATATATATATATATATATATATATATATATATATATATATATATATATATATGTATATGTATATATATGTATATATATATATACTTTGAATAGTGCGGTTTTGAACAGTACGTACAATTTTGGAACGAATTAAAAGCCCTATTCAAGGTATAACTATTAATATGTACACACACACACACACATATATATATATATATATATATATATATATATATATATATATATATATATATATACTATATACTATATACTATTCAAGGTATACATATATATATATATATATACATATATATATATATACATATGTACCTTGAATAGTACGGTTTTGAACAGCACGTATTTTTATTTTTGAACGAATTAAAAGTGCTATTTAAGGTGTACCTATATATATATATATATATATATATATATATATATATATAAATATATATATATATATGTATATATATGTATACATATATATATATATGTGTGTGTACATATATATATATACACATATATATATACACATATATATATAGTATTCAAGGTATGCATATGAATGTATATCTATATGTATACACATATATATATACACATATACACACATATATATACACATAATCACACACACATATATATATACACATACACATACACACATGTATATATAATACCTTGAATAGTGCGGTTTTGAACGGTACAAACGAATTACTATTTAAGGTATGGCTGTATACATATTTTCTTTACCCACATACACATGCATAAAGAACGACAAATATTTTTATAAACACGTAAACAGTCCCTCGCTCTCTGACATACACACATACATATGCGCATACACATGCACACATGTTAATAGGCATGCGTATACATGCAAAGCCAGTTCACATCCTGCTACTGGCCATGTCCACCATTGGTCTAAACTGCCCATTTCCATTTCTGACTCCTTTTCCTTCCTTCCACCCCTCCGTCACGTCCCCATCCTCATCCCCACTGTCAATACAAAAAAAAAAAATTTGAAAAATAAAACAAAATAATAATAAATGCGGAGCTGGGTGGAATGGCTTTAGCCAGTTCCATCTGCACCTACCTCCATCAAACAAACTGCCCTGCCTTCCATTCCCTTATTGGTCCCAACCACCCCAGCCCCCTTATTCTACACCTCCTGTATATTTCATCTCACCCCCCCATACCACCTCCCCGATCATCACCACACCCTTCCTATCTATCACACCCTGTCCAGCAAAGCTTCCTGTCACACTCTCTCCTCCTCTCAGTTTGACTACCTGGTTTTTGCCCTTTTTTTTCTCCCCCCTTTCTTCTTTGATCCATCGTTTCTTTTCTACTCTCCCCGGTCCTCTCATTCATTCCTTCCTTCTTCATTTTCACATTTCATTCTTCATGCTCTCTGTCTGTCTGTCTGTCTGTCTGTCTGTCTCTCAGTCTGTTCCTATCTATCTCAGTCTGTCCATATCTGTCCGTTCATATCTATCTATTTATCTAGTTCTCTCTCTCTCTATATATATATATATACCTATCTGTTTGTTCGTATCTGTCTATATCTATCTCTGTTCATGTCTATCTATCTATCTATCTATCTATCTATCTATCTATCAATCTATCTATCTATCTAATGATCTCCCTATCTATCCATCTCTGTGTCTTCGTATCTCTACCTATCTATCTCTTCATATCTACCTATCTCATTCTGTACATATCAATCTATCTATCTATGAAGAGACAAAGCAATATATGCATAGCAAAACATTTTTTTGTCCTTTTCTTCTTCATAATCATTCATATCCCACCTTCTCTCTCTTTCTCTCTCACGATTTTTCGTTTCATTTCTTAAGATATTTTTTCGTTCACCATCCACTTGCTTTTGTAATCTTTGTCTCCATATTTTTGCTTTTGTTTATTTTTTAATCTTCTTTTTCTCTCTCTTTCCTCTTTCTTTTTTGTCATTATTTCTATTTCTTCATTTGAAAAATTACTTCCCAGAGTTAATTTCTTATTCATCTGTGTTTCTTTTTATTTATCACTATTTCTTTCGTCCTCATCTTTTATTTTTTCTTCCTTAATCTAGCCTCTCTTTCCTATTCTATTTCTCCTTCACTCATTCACATTTTTCCTTGATACTCAATTTTTTTTCAGATTCATTCCCCTTTCTCCTTCATTTCTAATTTCATGGACTTATTCTTTTTTAATTCTTTCATCTTCTATTTCTTTTTGTTTCAGTTCTATCAAGATAATCTTCATTTTCTTTCTCAACTTCTTTTCATCTCTCTAAAATCTCTTCCTTCTGGAAACTTCCTCTTTTTTTCTTTCTCGATATTTTTCTTTCCTCTTCTTCCTTTATTCTTCCTTTCCAGACTCTACCTCTCTCATCTTCTTTGTCCTTCATTTTTAGAGCTACCTTTTTATGATCCATCTCCTTCAATATTTTATCCTCTTTCTTTTACTTCTTCCTTATATCTTTCACCTTTCACATCTACATCTCATATTGTCTTTGCATCCTTTACATTTCTCCATCTTTCCTTCTATTTTTCTTACACTCTCTCTCTCTCTCTCTTACATTTCTACCCTATTCTCCTCTCTCTTAACATTTTTTACTCCTCTCCTTCAATAATTTGTCCCTTCATCTTGTTTCTTACCTTTCCTCTTCTCCTCCCTCTCCTTCTTGTTTTCTTCCTCACGTTTTCCTCCTTCATTCACTCACTTATCTTTAATCATCTCCCCCTCCTCTTCCCTCATTTAACACTCCTCCTCCCACCCAATTTCTCTTTCTTTCTCTCTTTTTTTTCTCTCTTATACTTCTGTTTTAATTTTTTACATTGTTTTTCCTGACTTCTTTTAATAGGCAAATTCCTAACACGGAACCTCTGCAAATCAATTGCAGGGATCCCAATTCCCATTGAACTGCTGTATCCTTGGTCAGCGCCGTCTTCTTCATTAGTGTCCCTCCATGGTCAGCCAACAACAGACGAAGCAGCCGACGACGAGCAGAAGAAGGGGGAAAAAATCTGACTGAGCGATCCACAATGAAAAAGAATGTGTGTCATTACATAACTAGTATAACAATGTTCTGCAATAGTAACCCCTTTTTACCCCAACATTCACGTAGTGGTGTAGGTGGCAGTTGGGCTGAAGATGAAGATGCTTGATCGGCAGCAACGACCAGTATTAAATTCTTTGCATAAACTAGCAGAAACAGTGATCGTTTCTTCTTTGTGAAAAAAAATCTCCGATAGATTGCATTATTTATTATTATTACCGGATGAAGTGTTGTAACATGTTATTTTTATTAATTTTGACTAGTTTTTACCTTCAACTTCATTTTTACTTGTTTTTTTTTGTGCTAAAAACAATTAAAAGAATAAGATGAAGGTAAAAACTCACCAAAGGAAAAAAAATAATAATGAGATAGCATCATTTCTAGAATATTGCAATATAACAATGGTAATTAATAGTTTGTAGCAGTAGGAATAATAATTATTTTTGTTGTTGACAAAATCAGTTCTTTAGATGTGTTATCCATTTTATTATGATCTCGATATTGATTACTGTAATATTATAGAAAATTGTCTATATTACTTGAATAACAAACGTAATAACCATTGTTAAGTTACTTGTTGAAATGAATAAATATAATGTCAGGTTGATGGATGAAAATATTGTGGGAATTTCAATTTTAATGGTGACAGTATACAATCATCTTTAAAGTCGTGTGATTGTTATTTTTCTAACATTTAGCATCATATATAAAGTAATTTTTCACGATGAATTTTCAAAAATAAATTTACAGGTAATGCCTGATATGATTAACTTCTTTCATAAATTTTATCTAAATCATTTTCAAGGTCTTTTAATTTACCATAAAATAATTTTTGGCGAAAATTTTCTAAATTTCATGTACAGACTTGATTAAAAAAGCAAATATATATATATATATATATATATATATATATATATATATATATATATATATTTTTAGATAGATAGATATAGATATAGATATAGATATTTAGATATAGATATATATATATATGTAGATATATATATAGTGAAATACAGATGTATCGATATAGATATATAGATTAGATATAGATATAAATTGGTAGATAGATATTGATGAAGGCAGATTTTTAATTAGAATTAATATGTCATCAATAGTAGTAAACACATATATGTATGAATACACAGAGAATTCTATTCTTAATCAAAAATCATTTACTCAACTTTTAAATATATTTTTCATAATTGTAAGATATTTTTCAGATTTTATTATTTGGCCATTTTATAAGTTCTGAACGAATTTTGAAAGCCATAAAAATAAAACTAGAATTCATGAATACCTGAAAATTCTCACTTCTTATCTTGACATTAATTTTCTTTTAATGTGGTAAATATATCATTTTTGTATGAGCGTTTTATTTTCTTATTAATTCATCTAATTCAAAAAAACAGATTTGAAAATCCAGTCTTAAATTTCTGCCTATTTCTAAAGGATTTATCATTTTCAAAGATCCTATTTAGATTAAAGAATACTTTTTAATGA
>OY735210.1:18074711-18132211 GCA_963457665.1 Thysanoteuthis rhombus
CGTATATTGCCTTCAAATATAAGTAACAAAATATAATCACAGAAAGTTTGAAAATTAAAAAAATCAGGGCATAAAGAGCTGAAGAGAAATAAGAACAGGTTTTTGTTCATTGCCAGGGTTATATTTTAGAATCATTTCAAAATTCATAAGGATGATCAGTTCACAGAGAATCAAAAAGATTCTCATTACCAGAAACGGCATCTGTATCAGAGTCTAGTAATTATCACATTAGTTGGAATCCTAATTCATCTTTAAAACTGAGAAATTCTAGGTTGAAGTATTGCAACATTATTTTTAATTTTGACTAGCTTTCACCTCCATCCTAATATGTGTTGAGATAAAAAGCAACTGGAAATTAGTATGAAGGTAAAAGCTAGTCGAAGTTAATAATGATGAGAAATTCTAATAGATAAAATCTGAATATATATCAATATGTTCAAAAATCTTTGAACCCTCTCAATCGTGAGGCAGCTTCTCGATACATGATCAGTATTTCAAAAAATACCAGTCTGATTTCTTCTATATAGCCTCCTACTTATCTGATCGCAATAGATTTACCAACAATGTATATATATATATATATATATATGTATATATATATATATATATATATGTGTGTGTGTGTGTTTGTGCATGCTTCCAGGGAATGGAAGGCTCCACTCTGTTTTTTTCTGTGTATATATATATATATGCTATACAGATGTGTGAAGTTGTAAAAAAGAGTGGAACAGAATGAGTACATGAAGACACACACACCCACACTGACATCCGTGTACGTACATATATACATATATATATACATATATATGTATTTATATGCTGTTTATATTTGTTTATGTGAAGGTTTATAGCTTTTATATATTTATGTACAATATGCATATTCATATATATTTATCTAGCTTAATCTGCATTAATCTTCTTAAATATCTCGTATTAGAATAAATTCATGGAGACACACATAACTATATATGAAGATTTAGAAAGAAAAATGCAATAATCCGCCTAGGTATCTGGTATATACTAAATATCTATACATATTCACACACTCACACACAAACACACACACACACACACACACACACACACTCACATGTACACACACACATATATATATATATATATATATATATATATATATATATATATATACTTCATTCATACATGTTTGCTTAATTCAGAGGACAAGGAACGTCTTGTTAATTTTTTATTAGTTTTTTCCTTGTTTTGATAGAAATAATTAAAAGTTTCAATAAAAAAAATGAATAAAAAAATTAACAAGATGTTCCTTGTCCATTGTATTTAACCAGGCATATGTTTGTGTTTTTTCTGTTTCCTCCAGGATGAATTTTGTTAATATGGAATGGATTCAAATTTTATCGAAATTTAACAACTGAGAATATAAATCGCAGTTCTTTTATACCATGAATGTTTTTTGCAATATAGTATTTAATCAGGCATATGTTTTCTTTTGTTTTTTTTTGTTTGTTTTTTTTTTGTGTGTGTGTGTGTGTGTATGTTTTCTGTTTTCTCCAGAATGGATTTGGTCAATTTTGGAATGGATTCAAATTTTATTGAAAAAATACAGATCCCACTTCTTCAATGTTCTTTTATATCTTAAAAAAGGTTTTTAAAAATGTATTCAAAGAGCAAGGAACCATCAAATCTGTAATTCTAATGGAAATTGAAAAAAATACTCAGTTCATCAGCAAAAATCTCACAAGTTTATCAAAACATAGTTTAAAATCACATAGTTAAAATGAGTAATATAATTATTCTTTATTGGACAATTCACTTGTCATGTTTTAAAATTATGTAAAACACTTGAAAAGTTGAAAATAAAAAGGTCTGGTCAGTCACTAAAAAAAACCATCAAGTGACTGATGTTTTGCTGTGTTAGGGATGATTAATTAAAAAATTGGAGATAGGGATGATCAATGCATGTTACTTCTTACACCTTTTGTTGGGAAATGATCACTCAAAATGACAGAATTTTCAATGCAAATTAAAGGATCAATTTAGCATACTTGCATTGCAAATTGAACCGCCCTCTAAAAACCTTTTTTTTAGGACGGGGGTGGGTGGGTGTATTTTCAAAAAACAAAAAAAAGAAAGTTCTTCTTAGACACAACACAGAGCAAATTTTGAAATTTTCAGCACTCTAGCTTCATGGGTTTAACCAATGTTCATGATACATATATACATAGGCAGCCAGCCAGACCAACTTGAAAACTGAAAAAAAACAAGTTGATAGTTATTGTGATAGTTTTAGTTGAAGTTTTCTAATAATGATTATAATGTGTAGACCTAGATCTTAATGATAAATGTTCAATTAATGTATTGACTAAAAAATTATTCATATGACTAAAAAACTTGTCATAAAACATCCTTCATAACAAAGTTGGGTTTTTTAGTTGTAGTAATGCTGATGAATTTTATCTATCTATTTTTTAGACTACATTTGATTTGTATATATATATATATATATATATATATATATATATATATATATATATATATATATATATAAATCATGAAACATATGTCGGGAATTTTATATCTGTAATCACAAGTATATAACACATTTTTTCTCAATAATACAATGACTCAATTCAACTATGTACATATACAGAAAACCCTTCTCATTTTCACTTCCCATACACAACTCAGTTGAACTTTGACTTGAACACATTTCTGCTTTTTGCCAGTAAAGGATAATAATTTTAAATGATAATAATTGTAATAAACTCATATCATCTCCTATCCAAACCTTGTGATTCATAAATTTTCTCTATTTTTCCCATTTAACGTTTGATAATGGAACAGACTAGTGTCCTGAAACGTGCAACAGAAGTAAAATCAATCCATTTTTCCTAAAATTTGTGTTTCCATATTGTCTATTGAATTCACCATTTATATATATTATATGGACAATCCTGGCTGCTGCAGGGTCAAAATCCACTCCTATTTCTATTTTAACTGAAGGTGATTCCTGCAACTTTTGTATTATATACATAATGAAAATAAAATGTAAAAATATATTTCTTTAGTATAAGTATTCATTCATTTGAATAGAATAAGCCCTTGTGTGTCTCTAAGATGAATTTCACTATGTAAGATTTGTCAGTTTTGCTCAGTCAGTAGGATACCAGCCCACCAATAAGTTGGTTGGGATCTGAAATCACCGAAATGGAAATGTTAATTTTATAGTTGTATTCATCTATTTGAATGAGATAAGCACTTCCATATTTATAACATAGATTTATTAATCTAGCTCAGCTGGTAAGAGACACAACTACCAATTAATTGGTTGTGATTTCAAATCAAGGTTGGGAAAGTTTAATTTTTACTCCCTTAAAATTTGGTGAGGATTGTAGATCTTGATTTTGATATTTTAATTATTGTTGTAGGAGAGTACTGTATGTTTGCAAAACAGTATTCAATAAAACAATGAACATAATGATGCAATAATAATATAATTTGGTAACCGTGTTAAAAATTATTATAACAGTCTTTTTTTCAACTTCTGATAATTATTATATTGACTTGTATGAACTTATGAAAATAGTTATTTGTGTGCTTCCCACTGCACAGCTGTGTATATCTAGGTACATGTAGAAGACACTCATAAAAATTATTGTTTATATTAAGACCCATTACTTATGTAGTTCATTTTAAATAAATTTAGTTTATATTTGTGCTCATAGATAACAGAAGTGGTTTTAATAAAAGAATGGAAAATGATAATTTTGAGTAAAATTATCTATTTTATCAAATATAAAAGATAAACTATTTTCTCTTCTAAAACTTTTGATTTCAGTTTGGCTAGATATTTTCTGGACTCACTCATGGAGAGTTACAATTCAAGTAATTTGTATCCCTACATTAGTTAATAGAAACAGACAATTCAAAATAATCATTATAATAAATCTTGACAGACAAGTTAACCGGTAGGTTTTCAGAAAGTTTATCAATTATGTAGGAACAGCTGAATATTATAAGATAATGGGACTTTTAGATTCAATGCACCTTTAGATACATATTTATTTCAAATTAGAAAATAACTACAATCAATATTTTCACTTTTTTTGTATGGTAATTTTTAAATTGAATATAAGTAAGGAAAAATAGATATCAACACATGCATGATTTTCTTTCAAATTAGGTTGATAAATAGCGTGATGTTTATTTTCACCAAAGCAGAATTTCTGCATTATTAACTAAAAACTATTCCAAATATAAAAAGATAATTCAAAAGTGATACTTGTCTTGAAAAACAAAAATGATAGACAGAATTTTACATTAGGAAATTGTTTAAAAATGGTAGAAGAAACATTCTTTTAATCAAAATAACCGATTGATTTTATTCAACATTGATTGCATTTTTGCAAATGATTTTTTTGTAAATTTATCATTAAAAATTACTATCAGAAATTATTTAACTTGAACGAACATTAGAAATTAAACATATATTTTCTGTTTCTGTTACAATCAATAGGACAAAATTTAAAATTCAATGATGTTGCTTTAATTATTGGTTGCAAACAATTTGCGTTTGTGAGTACCTTCATCTTTATTACACAGTAATTTGCTCAGACTAGTATTCTCATCTAGTCAGAGTGTTCCAGCTGTTGTACCCTCAGGCCTTCTTCAGGTGTTTATTATGGTTGGTAACCTTGATAATAATTCCCCATCCAAGAAATTCAGACCAAATTTCCTTCTCTTTTCCAAATGTTTGCTAAAAGTGGACACTTAAAATTTGAAACTTTATAAAGCATTTTAAATCTATTTCCATAAACTAAAAAGGTTATAATTTTTACAAGCCGTTTATTTTAAAGTTGTTGTTACCAAAATCGGTTAGTTCCGAACACTCTTTAAAATGAACTGAAAATTTCATATCAATTTCATGTCAATTCATAACAATGAATTTTATAACATAATAATGCATTTACAACTATGAATACAAATATATAATAATAAAGATGAATTGTTCCAATACTCATATCCTTTGCTTAAGGTTATCAGCAAGTTATTGTTATCTAAAAAACTCTGTCCAATATGATCGCAATTAGTAGCTCCCTATTAATTTACTTGATTTATAATTAGTAAGATTGTTTGTCCAGTTTACTAGCAGAGAATATTCTTCTTGTATTGCTTACCTGGTTGAGTTTTTCAATTTTGTCCTGTAAATCAATTCTTTCGAATCTAAATCATTGTATTTTACTATATGAAACTAATGATGACACTAAAGATGATTTTTATAAGTTTAGCTCTTTAGATTTTAATCATAAAAATTGCTTTGACCATTAAAGGCCAAATCAATATCTATAAGAGTTCAAATTTTTAGCCCTGTGCTAAAGCTTAATAAATATCTATACAATTTCAAGTTTTTGGCCTTGTGTCATACTAAGCTAAGCTCAATAAATATCTACAATATTTCAAGTTTGTTGACTTGTACCATATCAAACTAAGCTTAAATATCTCTGATACTTCAGGTTGAGTAACATGGTTTTATCATAAAAATTCAAGATAATGCAGAAAATTTGATAAAAAATGACTTTAACAATAATTGTTTATATCTCATTCATAAGAGCCCCCACCTAATTAATTGAACAATTGGAAGGAAATTCAATGAACTTTTTATAGACATGATTGATAGACCTTTCATGTATTTAATGTATAAGAACTTGAGCGTTAACCCTATATGTTCTGATTATCAAAAGTTTTAATTTTTTATGATTATGCTTTTTTTATTCATATTTGGAGGTCAGCTAACACTGAGTGTTAAAAGAACATTCAGGTATACACTAACTTTTATTGAAAAATATAAACTAGACTTATATATACCACTAGGATATGCAGGTCTAAAATTAATTGATAAAACATGTGGTACTTGAAAGTACGGTTAATACAAAAAAGGGCAAATCAATCTTTTTGAAAAGGCCCTTGCCAATGCATAATGATTGACAATCTTATCTCATAGACCAATTTACTCATGTTGATTCTCACTGAATACTCCACACATCTGACCTTGTGCCAGGTGAAACTATTGGATTTGTGTGCTTGAATGATGGTAATCTGTATGGAAAATTATCTTTCAGTTAAGGCTGCTTATGTTCACCTTGTATTCATTTTGTGCGGAGCCTGGAGTATGTTAATCATACAATCCATAATTATCCAAGTGATTTAGTTCCTTTTTAGGTGCTCACTACTTGTGGCCTTGCATCATACTAATCTAAGCTGAGTAAATATCAATAATCCTTTTGAAATCTATTAGGAAACCCTCAACCAAAACTGTCAACATAGGTTTCTTCAATTTCTAAGTGATTATGGCTGGCTGGCTGGCTATCTATGAAGCTATGTATGTGTCACTTTTACAGAACTCACCAATAGGGCTAAAGGGCTGTAAATTTGAACATTTACTCATTATTAAATCTAATAAATCTTTAAGGATGGGGTCAGTTTACAATGTAATTTTATGCTGAATTTATCCTTCAGTTTGTGTTTGGCAGAGTTCATGCTTTTTTTTTGAAAATTCTGAGTTTTTAGAAATCCAGCAGAAGACAAGAGACGTAACTGATTCATAGATCACTGCTTTTTCAAATTTTTTAATTGATCACCATCAACACGGCATGCTACCAAAACAAATTAGTTACGTGAGAATATTTCTCGAGTTATTACCAGACCCGATTTATCATATATTCCAAAATGATATGTGATTTTTATTGTTCGCACAAATTTCAATTTTATGATTTAAAAGGTATTTTTGAATCCGAATGTTGCTATTATTTCATTGCATGTGGAATAAACACGTATGTTTTTAATCAAAATCAGGGAAATAATGTAGTTTGTGGGTCAATATAACATGTAACCAAAATTCAAAGCAAAACTTTTTTCAGAAAATGTAAAAAAAATGAGAAAACCAAACTATTTCAAGTCTGAAAATATTGTATGTATTTGAAAACAAATATTTTAAAGAAATAATTGTTTAGAATCTGGGATGGGAACGGGGAGTGGGTATGCAGGTGTACCGCATATAACTATAACTCAATTTCCAAGTTTTATGTATGTTTAATGTTTACTAATAAAGGCATTACCATGTACCTAGTTCTCAAAACAAAGCTTTACTGTACACCAAATTCCCCATTTCTGTCACTGTTTAGAACTACAAACCAGAATTTAAAAAAAAAAATGAATTATACTTTAAATATGATATAGATTGTATCACTCTTATCTGACGTGCTGTGGTCTGGTAACAACCAATACATTTTGAATCTACCGCTATTAGTTTGTAGATCTGCCACTAGAGTTCTTCGATTTGGTGTCAAACCGTAATCTAGTTGTCTACAATCTGATATTGAACCAAGTGTGTAAAAACCTCACCTAATCAAAGAACTCCAAATTCAAGCACTTTCAATATTTCTTTTAGCATGAAATTAGACATGTATTTATTAAATTTTTTTGAATTCATAAACTATTTTCAGTATAACCAGTTAGGAAACACAAGTAAATAATATTCACTTTTACATTACATTTTATACCATGCAAAATATAAATATACCATTTTATTGAGCAACCCTAGCCACCAAAGGTGGTGGAGGGTTCTTCCCCTTTATATATGAGTTTGTTTGTTCGTTTGTTTGTGTATTCCTGCACTCCTGGACAAAGCGTTTTGTCTACAGACATGAAAATTAGCACCAGTACTCCACTAGAGCTACACTAAAAATGTTGCTTTTTAATTTTTGAAAAAAATGTTTTTTTTTGACTTGGGCAGAGGGGACTCATTTTTTACTGGTATTGTTTATTAATTACTTATATATTCTGGAGAATCTAGATGTTTCTAGATGTTTTTTTTACACTATTTAAGATGTTTTTCTATGGAAAACGCCTGTTATATCATAAATAGAATTTAATCTGACCATTTTATTCCGAGAAGGATTTTTTTACGTGACTTCAAATTTTGAAGTTATCTAATCATTAACTGCAATTCTATAACAAAAATTGATAAACTGATAAGATCTTTTGGTATGAAAAAATTATTTCTGCTTTCAGTCATTTTATGTTGTCTGTCAATGGCTAGGTCCTAAGGTGTCTGTATTAAAGAAGTAAAACAGCATTAACGAAAACAATAATAATGATAATAATGATAAAAATAGCAATTGATATTTTCATCAAAAAACTTAAACTGAAAATGCTGTTTTATTCGACTTATGATTTAGTTTTCAACTTTGAATTGGATAACTAAAACAGTGCTTATATTCTAAATTTAAAAAAATCTATTTCAACCATTCTAAACCTTAAAAAAATGAAATGATATTAAAAACATTTTTAGGCTGTAATAAGTCAAAATTAGATACACAGAAAAGATAATTTTCTCTGATTTTTCTAAAGATATTGAATTAAAAAATTATCCATATGGTTATATTTTGAAATCTAAGCTGTCTTTTTTAAAACCCTTCAAAAAATAATTTGAGGTTGAAATATTATCTTTATTCCTTTTATTTCTTGCAAGTCTTTTATATTCATGACTAACTTCTCAAAAAAATAAAAAGCAACTTGTGGAATATGATGTAATTTTTAAAAAAATAAGGAATGAAATACAATGCTTAAATATTTATAGGCACAAGAAGAGAACTAAAAAAGAAACAAGGAAGGCGACTTGTTTGGCTCCAAACAGTCTAAAAAGAACACAATTAAAAAGGGAAAAAAAAACTCTAAAAAGAAAAAAAAAAAATTTCAACGCCATTTATTTATTTGTTTTTTTTCTGTTTTATTTCTGTCACGAATTGGACAAACAAACTCGGACTGACCATTAACTGCAAAACAGATTTTCTCCCTTCTACACGAATATATTTGCATAAATCAATATTTTCTGAAGTACGATAACATATTTCCGGACAGGACAGAGAAAAGAAAAAAAAAGAAAGAAAAAAGAAAGAAGAAAAATGAAAGAAAAAAAGAAAGAAAGAAAGAAATTGAAACCAAAGAAGAAAGAAAAGAATTTGGTTGAATGAAGGGAGGGGAAAAGGGAAAGAAAAAAAAAAGAAAATACTGATGGAGATAAAAATTGAGGAGAAGGAAGAGGATGAATAGTGGGGAAAGTTACGGAAAAAGAAAAAGATAAAACAAAATTCAAGATGGGAGTGGGTGGCCAATGAAAATGACAAATTTGCAATATGGTCCATTTTGGAAGCTGAATCTTACTCCTTTATTAAAGCACCACCACCCTTGCCTTTGTCACTGTCATTGCTTTAGATGTGCTGGGGTGGGTGGAGGTAGAATGAGTGTGAGAGTAAAAAAGAAAATGAGAGGCTGATATTAACAAATAAGAAAGAAAGATGCACACACACACACACACACACACACACACACACATATATATATATGTATGTATATATGTATATATGTATATATATACATGTATATATATATAGATATAGATATATATATTGTGTCAGAGAGAGAGAGAGAGAGAGAGAGAGAGAGAGAGAGAGAGAGAGAGAGAGAGAGAGAAAGAGAAAGAACAGAAAGAGAAAAGCTGCTAGAAAGAAAGATAGAGGGAGAGGGGTGAAATCTTGATGAAGAGGAGTAGAAATAGATGACAAATGTAAGAGGGAGTGATAAAATCAAGAGAAGAAGTATGAGGAGAAGGTGCAAAGAATATTTGATGTGTGTTTGTGTGTCCGTCTTTAAAAGACTTTGCTTGTCCCTCTCATTGTGTGCATGGCCATGCCATGTGTGTGTGAGTGCTTCATACGTATACATATATATATATATACATATATATATATATATGTGTATGTATGGATGTATATATATATATATATATATATATATATATATATATATATATATAAATATAAAATGTGTATTCTGCTACAAGGACAAAAATTATGTGTGTGCATGCGTTAGATATAGATGCATGTGTGTGCATGTGCGTTGGTAGCTGTCAGGGGGATGGTGGTGCAGTGAGTGATCTAAAGCTACCTGGGCCTCTGCAGCTTGACCATTACTTCTCTTAGTCATCTGGCTGTCCGGGCCGCTGAAGCAAAAACAATAATTTTTCTCTCCTTTTCTCTTTATTCCCCAACTTTCATTATTTTTATTATGATGATGATGATCATGATGATCATGATCATGATCATGATGTTGATAATGATGACGAAGATGATGATTATTAATATTATACACGTTTCCATTTGCAGAGATGATGATGAAAAGGAAAGTAGAAAAAAAAATGATAGTGAGAGATTGGTCAATATAGAGGGTGGGTTTGTTACTTTAAAACCAAGTTTCATTTTACTCTCACTGTTTTCAAGTTCTGTTCTCTGTCTTTCTTTTCATTCTTTTCTATCTCTCTCTCTTTTTTTAACCTGTTTTTCACTTGTTTTACTCACACTAATCCTCACAGCTGAAAATAAACAGGGGAAGAAAATGGGGAGGAAAAAGAAAAAGATTTAGGCGACCGCATAAAAAATATTCTTTTTTCTTTTTTTCTCTCTATTCCTCAATTTTCTTCAGACTTTTCTCTTATTGTTTTTAAGGGTTTTTATCTTACATTTTTTCATTCAAGAGAATAAAAAGAAAAAAAAATGGGAATAAATAAAAAAGAAAAGAGAGAGAGAGAGGGAGTTGTTTTATAACAGTTTTCTATTTTTAATTTAAGTTTTTCCAGTTAGCTACTCTGTAGGGATATTTATAAACACTAAAAATGGGATTTAAGAAAGAATGACTGGAAAAAAAAATAGAGAAAAGGAAGAATGGGAGAGAGAATTAGAGAGAAAGAGAGAGAGAGAGAAAATCTGTTTGCCTACTGTTTTTTAAGATTCTTTCATTTTCTCTGTCTTTTTTCTGTTTTTCTCTCTTTATCATGTTTCTGTCTTCTTCATGGTTTTCTTTCTTCAGTTTCTCTCTTTTTTTCAATGTCATTCTCTCTTTTTATATTTCCCTCTCTTTTTTTATGTTTCTTTCTTTTTTCTTTTGTTTAATGTTTTCCTTCTTTTTTTGTTTCTCTCTTTTTTATGTTTTTCTTTATTTTATGTTTCTTTCCTTTTATCACATTTTTCTCTCAATTTAATTTCTCTCTTTTTTATGCTACTCTCTCTTTTTTTATATTTTTCTCTCCTTTTTTTGTTACTCTCTATTATTTTGTTTCTCCTTTTTATATTTTTCTCTCTTTATTTTGGTTCACTCATTAATTTTTGCTTTTCTCTCTTTTTTATGTATTTCTTTCTTAATTCTCTCTCTTTATTTTTATGTTCCATTCTCTCTTTTCTACATTTCTCTTTCTCTTTTTTATGGTCCTCTCTATCTATTTCATGTTTCTCTCTCTTTATTCTATTTCTCTGTCTTTTTAAATATTTCTTCCACCTCATTTTGTTTCTTTCTTAAGTTTATCTCTATCTTTTCTAATTTTTCTCTCCCTCTTTTATGTTCCTCTCTCTTTATTTTTTGTTTCTCTCTCTCTTTAAATATTTTTTTCTTTATTTTGTTTCTCTCTCTTTTCTATGTTTCTCTCTTTTATTCTATTTTTCTCTCTCTTTACTTTATATTTCTCTCTCTTTTCAAAAATATCTTTCTTTTCATTTTGTTTCTCTCCCTCTTTTTATGCTTCCTTCTTTTTTCTACCTCCCCCCTCTCCCCTCTCTCCCTCTCTGTCTGTCTGTCTGTCTGTCTCTCTCTCTCTTTCTCTCTCTTATGTTTTTTTCTCTCTTTTATACTTCCCTCTCTCTTCATATCACTTCTTTTAATTCTTTGGCTTTTTAAAGATACAATATCAACTTCAAAACTGTATCGGTTTATGAAAATGAAAGAGAAGAAAAGAAAGAGAATGATTTTTCTTTCTTTTTTTTTCTTTTTTTCTTGCTTTTGCATTTAAACCCCTTCCACACTGTCATTTTCATGGATTACAATAGATAGAGAGTTTTTTTTAAATGTACCAAAAATGACCCAAGAATGAAGAAAATTTGATTGACAGAAAAGAAAGGCGCAGCAACTAGATATATGTCTCTTTCTTAGTTTTTTTTAAAGGCATTGCTGAGAAGGGGGTGCTATTTGGAACCCCCCAGTGCCAATGGAGTGCCCCCAGCTTTATAAATTGCAGTTCACTCTCAGCATTTCCATTGACAAATCTCATCCCCCTAAATCTCTAGTTACGCCTATGTCCTCATCTAAAAAAATGAAATAAAATGACAAGAAGGACAACATTCTTTTTCTTTTTTTTTGGATTATACATGCTGTCATTAGTGAGAACGAAATATACCAACAAAAGAAAAAGAAAAACTCTTTCTCTCTCTTCCATCTCTCTGTGACTTCATAGCAGTTCTTTATTCCTTCTTTAGTTTCTTGTTTTCACTCCTTTCCGGTTTATCTATTTTCTTTTTCGACCGGTTACCTTTTTGTTTTATTTCTACGTTAGTCTTTCTTCACTGCTTACTATTTCTCTCTTCCCCCCCCTTCTCTTTATCATGCATCTACAGGAATGAAAATAGATACAGCTGAATAAAGATAGAAAGAGAGGAGAAATAGACAAGAAAGGAGTGTGTGAGAGTGTGTGGAGAAGGAAGAAGTTGGTTTGTAATTGTTTAGTAGAGAATTACATGGATGGGACGTGAGGTGGGATATTGGAGATTTAGAAGAACCGACGTACAAGTAAACCTTGATTAGTACAGTTAATTCATTCTAAAATTTACTGTACTGTTCGAGGTCTTTTTGCAAGTTAATGTGGTTTTTAGTTTTATATTTAGGTGCATTGATTTGTACAACAATATCTTGACCGTACTGCATCAAACCCGTACTAATCAAAACCGCACAGTTCAAGGTCTAATCATAATTTGATGGGATTTTTTTTCACCTTATACTTACAAATATTTATTTGTACAGCAATACCTTAACAGTACTGCATCAAAATCTGTACTAATCAAAACCGTACTGTTCAAAGTGTTATTAGTATTTGATGTTTTCTCTTCAGTTTATACTTAGGTACATTAATTTTTATGGTAATACCTTACTGTACTAAATAAAAGCCTGCACTAATCAAAACCGCACTATTCAAGGTATTACCGCACTGACCATGAGGAAAAAAAAAAAAAGAAGAAAAAAAAAAGAAGAAAAAAAAGATGAATGAAACCAGAACAAAATTAGCTGTGGAAACAATTTCTCTGGCTTCTGATTTTTGTCTTTTTTTTGCTTGTGGGCTTGAAAAAAAAAAAAAAGAAAAAAAATCCTTCAAGCATGTTCAGCCGATGCTGCTGTCAGTTTTAGTAAATTTTATTCCTTTTTTTTTTGGGAAATGGGGGGGCAGTTTATTTTTGTTTCTTCGGCGGTCGGTAGTTGTTCCATGTGCTTTATTTTACTTTACTTCCTTCCTTCCGAGTTCATTTCCTGTGGTGTTGGTTTTCGGTAAAATTTTTGGATTATTTAAGACAGCTAGCTATTGTCCCTACACTGGCAGTGGCATCAGCCGTCCCTGCCAGGGGCTTTCCATAACACAAGTTTCTCTTCTCTTGGCTTTCAATATTCAAAACAGACTTATAGGTGACAAGCACCTGAGGTGGCATCACTCACTTAACCATTTTAGCTCGTGGTACCTGGTATTCCCCAATAGTAACCTATTTGCTTGTCTCCAGTGGTCACATTAGAACCAGCGTATCCAACAAGATTTGTCTGTAAGCCCATTCAAAATAAAAGACAACAAAATTAAAAAGTCAAAGATGTTTGGTCAGTGGATGAGAGAGAGAGAGATAGCAAAATGACAATATCCTGCTGTCTTCTTATGGTTGAAATAGTTACATGCCAGAGGTCAGTGTTCTAGCCCACATGACAGCCAGGCTGGATTTTGAAAGCTGATATTTTGGGAGCAGGCAGACAGGCCCTCCCCATTTGGAAGATTGACCTTACGGAATCTTCCAATCCCCACTCTTCCCCTAAGCCTTTTGCCTTGAGCTGTAAAGATTAATTGAGAAATTCAGATCTGTTTTTTTTTTTTCATTTCTCTATCTATTCTGTCTGTCTCAATCTATCTATATCTATATATCTATCTACCTATCTACCTATCTAACTATCTAACTATCTATTCATATCTATCTATCTATCTATCTATCTATCTTTCTATCTACCTATCTAACTATCTATCTATCTATTCATATCTATCTATCAATCAATCTATCTATCAATCTAATTATCTATGTATCTATTCATATCTATCTATCTATCTACCTATCTAACTATCTATCTTTCTATCTAATTATCTAACTATCTATCTATCTATTCATATCTATCTATCAATCAATCTATCGATCTATCAATCTAACTATGTATCTATTCATATCTATCTATCTATCTATCTACCTATCTAACTATCTATCTATTCATATTTATCTATTTACCTATCAGACTATCTATCTATCTATCTATCTATCTACCTATCAAACTATCTATCTATCTATTCTGTCTGTTCCTCTGTCTGTCTGTCTATCTCAATCTATTCATATCTATGTATCTATCTATCTACTTATCTAACTCTCTATCTATCAATTCATATCTATCTATCTATCTATCTATCTATCCATCTATCTATCTATCTATCTATCTATTTATCTATCTATCTATCTATCTATTTATCTATCTATCTATTCATCTATCTCTCTATCTCCCTATCTCTCAATCTATTTATCAGCCTGTTCATACAGATAAAGAAAAATGGATTTCCTTTTAAAAATTTTGCTTCTACCAAGACCTAAAAAAAAATGCCTCCGGTAGTAAATACAGGAAGTATTTATAGCAGACTTTACAGATACTTGATTGACAGTTTTGAAAAAGTGCTCTTAACCTTGGTTTGATAAATTATCTCCCTGTTAGCGAGTATGTGATAATGACTCTCACCAACCTAGGAGCCCCACATCTCCCCTACCCTTGCCCAATAACGCTCTAGCTATTACTGACCCGTGTCCATATGACTGTGTGCGTATTTTATGAGCTAGGGTTTCTGCATAATAGTGCATATGTTTAAAAAAAAAAAGTGTTTTTACATTTGTATGATGAGCTGAGGTATAGCTAGAGATTGCGGCGGGGGGGGGATATTCGGTGGGGGGTTAGTTCTTCGGGAGGACCCCTCCAACATTTGATGAGATTTGTCTGTAGAAATGCTATCGTTGAACTACTATTTAAAAAGTTTTTTTGGGGACACATCCATTGGAGGCTAGGGGGCATTTTCAAATAGTCCCTCCTGTCCCATCCTTAAATACACCTCTGCTTGTATGTTGTGTGTGCGTGAATGAGTGTGACTGCGAGTGGAAAATGTTTTGGGATTTGGCTAGGATGGATAGGAATACTGAAATCATGCTATTTCAATGTTTTACCCATCAAAAACATACTCGTAAGCAGTGAGACTACTTGTGATATTTGTTATAGGGGTATCTTCCCACCAGTTGCATTCTTGAGGGAAGTGAAATTTTTGCGTAACTGAATGATTGGAAAATATTACTCCTTCGGTCATCTTCAGGGTGAAGAGAAATTTGGTTTTAATAGCTCTCTAGTCAGTAAGAAACAACCTTGTCAGTTTTACTTTGAGACTTTGAGTGGGTATATAGAAATCAAAGAAACTATATTGATTATGACTTGCTGACATTGGAACAGTATGAAATTACAAACCGTCAACTACAGCTGTCAACATAGATTTCTTCAGTTTTTAAGTTAGTTTGGCTGGCTGGCAGGCTGGCTGGTTATGTATGTATCATGCATACAAGCTGTATCAAAAAAGCTGCAGAGCTGAAAATTTAAACTTCACTCATTGCTACATCTAGAAAGAACTTTTTTTTTTCCAAAAATATCTCCCCCTTCCTTTGAGTTTTTTATGGGGGGTTTAATTAGCTATGTAATTTCATGCTAAATTGATCCCTCAGTTAGTGTCCAATAGCATTCATGCTTGTCTCTTGAAAATTCAGATTTTAGTCATCACTGCCCAACAAATGGCGACGGAAGTGACTTATTTGTTCATCATCCTTTTTTTACTAATTTTTTTATTGGTTACACCCAACACAACGAACAATCAAAAGATGTTGGTCACATGAGGGTTTTTATTGAGTCACTAACCAGACCTGTTTCTATTCTATTTCATCTTTCATTTTTACTAAAATGCAGCAAATTCTTTTGTATTCATAGAACTTCCTTTGTAACAGCATAAAGGTTTGATTTTCATGATATATTTTACACATACATGAAAAATATGCTTGAAAAAGGATTATATATTTAAAAAGACTTGGTGAATATGTGAAAATGCATCCTTAGTGTTAGGTGTATCATACAGTAAATAAGTTTTATTACTATTAGTAGGGAGCTAGACTGACCGCCAGAGGCAAGGGGGTCTTCATATTTGTTTGATTTTTAATGCTCTCTCTGTGTAGGTAAATGCCTGATAGAATGTCATACAACATTATCAGAAGCAAAAATAGAGAACCTCACTCACTTTAACTTTCAGTTTGAAGTTCTAACCGTATGACTGAAGATATCATTATTTTTTTTATGTATAGTTCTATACTTTGTAATGTGTGTATTTGTGTCAGTGTGAATAAATTCACCTTATTCTACAAGACTGAATAATTACGCACTCATGAGTGTTTTGATGGTCTATGAATGTAATTTGTGCATATGATTGTGTGGTTTTGAACATCAGATAGGTGTAAAAAGCTTTTGAATTGTAAATTTCATGAGCAAATATTTTTATGGCAATAATTTACTTTGTAATTTTGTGAATAGGTAGACTGGACTGAAAATACCAATTGAGTTAAGATAAGAAATACAAAAACGATGAAAAATTAATGCAGAAGGAAATAAACCC
The DNA here is from genome assembly GCA_963457665.1 of Thysanoteuthis rhombus. Lineage (NCBI taxonomy): Eukaryota > Metazoa > Mollusca > Cephalopoda > Oegopsida > Thysanoteuthidae > Thysanoteuthis > Thysanoteuthis major. Next base: position 18,091,546 of record OY735210.1, read on the forward strand.
ATAAAATGAAATAAATGAGTTGAAAAATACCCATTTAAAAGTCAAATTTATTTTATTAACCGGGCAAATATTATTTGAAACCTTAAACCAAAACTGTCAATTCTAAAGCTGGTCTGGCTGGCTATGTGTATATGTATCACACATGTAGAGCTAGAGGGCTGAAAATTTAAACATTTACTCCTTTAAGTCTAGAAAGGATGGTCTTTTCGGTTTTTTTAACCCAGTCCTCTGAATGAGTTTTTTTTTATGGGAGGTTCATTTTGCAATGTGAGTTAATGCTAAATTGATCACTTAGTTTGTGTCCAGTAGCATTCACGCTTGTTTTTTTTGTTTCAGTTTAGACTTTTTTTTGTGATTAATGCTTAACAAAAGGCAAAGAAGCAACTTATTCATGGATCACTCTTTTTTCAAATTTTTCAATTGATCACTCCCAACACAGCATGCTGCCAGAAGATGTTTGTCACATGACGGTTTCTGTTGAATGACTAACCAGACTAATTTATTGGAATTGTATTTCTAAAAACTAGAGAAATGAGATTATTATCTCTAGAGTTGACTTGGAGCATTATTTGAGTTTATATGTATAACATTGTACTGTACCAGTTATCAGGATAATGGGACCCCCCCCCCCAAAATGATAGGCTGTCAATAGATATAAGTCGATTTGAGTATTACAGTAGTATACATATCTGTCAACAAGCAAATTCTCCCAAATTTTCTGTACTCTTGTGAGATTTGCTGTGTCAGTATTAAGTAAGCCATACTTAACACATGGCCTGAGAGTGGGGCACCCAGAGTGGATCAAATTCACTGGTCTACTGATCTCTTTGTTTCTGATATTAGTCAACATGATTTCTGTCATCAATAAAAGACTCACACTCACACACACACACACATAGTTAAAACACACGCACACACACATGCACACGCACGCACACACACACACACACACATCTTGTGCGTTTGTTTTGTTTTTCTTCAATTTTATACAATATGCTGTCTATGCTTATCATGGTGAAAAATTCAAATGTGTTTATTTATATACAGTTTTACATCTACACATGTATGTGTGTATGTTAAAATGTAAAGATGTCCATGCAAGCAAAATATGTTTATTCTGACTTAGGCCTATGTATGCGTTTGTGATATGCCTCAAAAAGTACAATGTTTTAGTCAGGAATTTTTCTTCTAAGCAATTGTCTTCGTTATGAAAAATTTTATTTTGCTGAAACACCGTTAGTGTATACAGACAAAAGAATTCCTTGGTTCAAAGCACTTATTTGAAACTATCAACCAAAACTCTTACTAAAACTGTCAAGATAGGTTTCCTTAGTTTTTAAGTTGGTTCAGCTGGCTATGTATATATGTAGGTATGCATGTATGTATCCCACACACAGGTTGCACTGATGGAGCTAGAGTTCTTAACATTTAAACATTTACACCTTCCAACGTCTAGAAAAAGATTTTTCTCTTTTTGAAAAAAAATTCTCCTCCCAAATGGGTTTTTAAAGGGGGTTCAGTTTGCAATGTAGGCTCATGCTAAATTGATCCCTTAGTTTGTGTCCATATGTTTTTGAAAATTCAGACTTTTTCAGTGATTGCTGTCTAACAAAAGGCAAGAGAAGCCACTTATTTGTTGATCACCTCTTTTTTTAGTTGTTAATCCCCAACATGGCATGCTGGCAAAAGACATTGGTCACAGGATGGTTTCTATTCAGTTACTAACCAGATCGGTTTACACATCTATTTTCTTTTGGCTTGATATGGTCACTTATTTTCATGCCAAAATATTCTTCTTAAGTGACAGTAAGTGACTTGCAAATGATAGTTGTGTATGTAAGAAATGTCTCTAAATATTGCCAACTTTATATCAAACAAAACAGCAGCTTTTAGGAACATGGCTAATATACAATTGTTTTTGTTAGTGTTTTGACAGTTAATTGTTAAAAAATTATTAGAGTTCAGCTTCAATCTGGGCCCTGTAGTGCTTGTTTAGGACAGTATCATGCATATACACATAGTGTGTGTGTGTGTGTGTGTGTGTGTGTGGTGTGTGTGTGTGTGTGGTGTGTGTGTGTGTGGTGTGTGTTTATTTGGATTTGTGTGTGTGCATGTGTTGGAAATGGAGGGTTGAGATGAAAATTCATGTAACATGATTCATTAATTCATTTGCACCAAACTTATGAACTTTTGAACTTAACGTGTTTTTATACGTGTACATGCAAATTATGAAAATATTTGTAAGAAAGCTTGTTCCAAGATACACTCATCTCTATCTATCAATCTATCTATCCGTCTATCTATCTATCTATCTATCTATCTATTGAATCACTGCAGACACACAAATACCCTGACCAACCAGCCAATTGAGCCACAGATCTTTCTCTCTTTGCTCATCTGTGTGTGTGTGTGTGTGTGTGTGTGTGTGTGTGTGTGTATGTGTGTGTGTGTGTGTGTGTCTCTTGGTGCTCCTGGCTACGTTTTTGGGGCTACAACCATAGGAAAATGCATGAGTACACAACTAAGCATCATTTAAAAACCCTTTTTTATATTTTTAAAGTATTTTTTCAGTCTCTATGGTCATTTTGGACCAACAATGCCCAAATATGGTGACTATCTATCTATCTATCTATCTATCTATCTATCTATCCATCTATCTATTTATCTATCTATCTATCTATCTATCTATCTATCTCATTCTGTTGATGTCTATCTGCCTATCAATATATGTTAATTTCAATGCCTGTTTTCAGTTGGGTAAAAATACAATCACAAACATACTAAAGAAAATATGTACATAAAGATATATATCTGTACATCTGAATTAATCCATAAACCTATATTTTTATGTGTCAATAACTGCAAACAAAGATTCACACATTTCACTGCACACACATTATATAAAAATACACATAGATTATAACAGGCATGTGACAATATGTGGGTCTGAATTAAGATAGTGTGGGACCTTTAAAAAAAGTTATGAAGAGGCCACAAATTAGAAAACACACATAAATTTTTAAACACGTACATATTGATTTGCAAAGTAATTACATCTTTTTCACTTGATATACAGCCAGATAATATGACAAATATGTCTGACATATCTGTAATACAATCAATTTGAAAAAAAAAAATTGTGCAGTGGCTGTGACTGTCACATGAATCACATGGATACTGCAGTCCCAGTATTTACAGTGTAAAGATAATCTTCATCATGATCACCATGATCATTTTAGTGTCTTTCGTTGGACATAGACTTTCCCAGGATTCACTAGACCTTTCTATCATGGGCGTTGTGGAGCCAATACTTTCTGAACTTGTCAATTTCGTCATGCCATCTTATATTTTGCTGGCCACAATTTTGCATATAAACTCTTGGGATCCACGTTGTGAATCTTGATGTTCACCGGTTATCTGCCATTCTTGCAACATGACCAGCCCATTGCCATTTGATTTTTTTAATGGGTTCCATGATATCCCGGACTCCTGTTTTTTCTCTGATATTCTAAGCTGTTTTGAGATCTCTTCATGTGATGTTAAGGATTATTCTCTCATACGGCACATTGTATAATTTTCAGTTTGAGGGTCAATCTTTAGGTTAGGATGATAACCAAAATTGGCAAAAAAATCTTTCCTTAAACACCCAGTCGTTCATAAGAGTTAAAGGCAGTATAATACTATAATAATTGGGAAAGTGCAGAATCACTGATTCAGAATTGATAGCTTGCAAGCATTTAGTGTGGAGCCTTTAGAATTGTTGGGCCTGTAGCATATGTTAATTTTACTGCTTTTTTAATCGGGCGCTGTTTAAAATACGCCTGTATGATAATATACAGGTATTTTTAACACGTAGCTATGTACATTCAATATTATCAAAACACTCAAATTAGAAATATGATCTACATGCTACAAACCAATGCAAAACATCTCAACAAATACACAAGCACCAATGCTTTTTACATCCACACATATACACTCACATAGGTATTCATACACACACACAGTATATAAGAGTAAAAACATGAGTACATGATTACACTTTTGCACACCTAGATGCAAATATATAAACAAACACATCTGTATAAACACATACGCATACATGCTTTATACAACTCAACCGGTACTTTAAATTATATGCATTAGCTCTGCCGAGAACAAATGTAAACATATATATATCTTGGGGTATGATTGTAAAACTGGATATTTTGTAAAATCCTTTGGGAATTTTTGAAATCCCTGAACATGAAATGTGTAGCTTCTCAATCAGTGTAAAAATGATTAACAACCTAGTCATCCTGACCATTATCTAAATCATTTTGATCCTCACTGGGTGCCCCACTACTGTTGCCTGATATCAAACTAAGCTGAACTTATTAGATATCAAATACAAATGTATCAGTATTTACATCGTATACACACTGCAGTTCAGCTTAGTTTGACACAAGGCCACGGTAATGGGGCAGCCAGTGAGGATCGAACACTTCACAGTTGTAATAGTGATCAAAACAAGCTTGTTAACCTTTACAAGCTTGTTTACTATTTCTACACTGAATATGATACTTAGGATTTCATTGAATTATTGATTTGTTCAGTGATTTCACAAAATCACTAGCTTTATTATCTTCCTGTAACACATATACAATGAGTATATATTAGATAAATATAAATCTGCCAGAGGCATTATAACATAAAAGATACTATCACATAAATACACATGCATAGTATATAAACAATTTTTTATGAATTGATGATAGCCTTAGCTATAGGACTAAATTTAATGATAATATTTTTATCAAACTCTAGTACAAAGTCTCATGTAGACTTTGTTTTCTGACCATAACAAGAACAGAAGGAACAAGAACAATCCTCACCAAAATTCACATTTCCCTTGAACTCATGATCAAATGACTGCCAGGAGGCTATCATACTGACTGAGCTAAATTACCAAGTCTGTAATATTAATGAAACTCATCTTTCAGATATGCGTAGGCTCATTTAATTCTAATAAATAAATACATTTACACAAAAAAATCTATATTTTCATAACTTTTTATTTTTCTTTATACGATACATTTTGGTCGGAATAGAAGTAAGAGTGGAGTTTGACCCTGCAGCAGACAGTCTTGTCTCTTTTTTTTTTTTGTCCTCTTGATGATCTGTTCTGGTTTTCCTTTATTTTTTCTTTTTCTCTGTTCCCTTTTGTTTTCATTCCTCTTTGATATTTTTTCTTAAGGCAAATCATTTAATATTTCTTTTATTTAATCAATTTACTTCTTTTCAATACCTGGTATTCTTCCCCTGAATGTAGAACCATCGTTCCAACCCAACTCACCACCACCATCCACGTCACTTGCCATAACCACACATCTCTAACCTCATACATGTATTTTTTTTTTATTCAACTTTCAATTTTTTATTCCACACTATCTTGTCTTTCTTCTTCTCCCCCTTTTTCTATGCGCAAAAGACAAGGTAATTTTGATGGATAGATAGATAAGTAAATAACAAATGATAGATTAATGGATGTCTGCCGACAACTGTGAAAAGTGAAGGTGCTTTTTGAAATGCATATTGGAAATATGGTGCACACTAGTGCACGTTTGCATATCAGAAATATGGTGCATACGAGTGCATGTCTGCCTGCCCTTCACCTTTCATTCCATGTGTTCACCATATTCGCATTCCTTCGTGATACAGGTGATCCAAATGAATGCTCAGTTATAAAGAAATTTCAAAGATAATTCTCAAGTTATCTAAGTTTATAAGCCATTTCTCTGGCCGTGTTGATATGAAGATAGGAAGGTCTGGTTAGTCATTCAAAAGAAATATTCACACATGCCTTTTGGTAACATGTCATATTGCAAGTGATCAGCTAAAAAATTGGAAGAAAGGGTGATCAAAGAATAAATTGATTCTCCTGCCTTTTGTTGGGCAGTGATCACTAAAAAAATCTGAATTTACCTGAAAAAGGTGTGGATGTCGCTAACCACGAGTTAAGGGACAAATTTAGCATAAACTTACATTATAAATAGAATCATCCCACTAAAAACCGGTTACATAGGGAAATTTTTTTTTAAAGTGATTTTTTGTTTTAAATTTTCCATCCTTCAGCTGTGTTGGTGTGACCTGTGTGTTTGATACATAAATAACAAAATAACCAAAATTGACGAAACTCAGTTTCTCATTTTAAGATATTGAAGCCATGCGTTAAATATCAGATGTGCATGGGCACATGTATGTTTGATGCGTGTTCAGTTATGTGTATGTTTGTTGGACTATTTTTAAGGGCGTGTAAGTAAGATGTGGCTTATTTTGTGTTAGTGAGTGGGTATTGAAGTGTGATGTTAGGTTGCGAGATGTGTACCTAATGAGTGCATGAGTGCACAGCTGTAGAAGAAAGTGTTCGTGCTTTCAAATCCATGCTTGTGAATTTATGATAGTGCAAAATATGTCTGTGTGTTTGTGCCAATGTTTTGAACTGAACTGTATGTATATGTGATGGAGTGTTATGTTAAACATTGGGTATCTGTGCTTGGAAGGATATACATGTATGTTTGTCTGCCAAAAGTTATTGCTCATATCTATGAGCCATGAGCTTGTGAATTTATTGTTGAAATGATTTTGTAAAGCAACAGTTATGGTATGCCTGAGATGGAAGTTAAAATAAAACTTATATTTTAAAGATGAAGATATCCCGATGTCCACAGTCCTGTAACAGTACAGGGTTTTCAGTCCCCAGCACCATGTTATAGGGACATCTATGTTTTCCCAGGTGTCTTGGGCAAGAAACCCTGGCGGAGCCATCCCTCTAGATTCTACTCTTTATGCTGAGTGCTTAGCAGAAAGGCATTGAGTATCATTTTTAAAGTCTTCAGTATTATTCAGCTATGGATTGAACTCATGACCTACCAGACAGGAAGTGAGGCCTTTATCACAGGGTCATGGTGATATTCAGAGATTTTATCGTAATACCAAATAGTATTATGGATTTTTTAAGTGCACATCTGAACTGGTAATAAAATGTAAAAGAGATGCCAAAATGCTTGATACTGGGCTTTTACTCTCACCAGATATGTTTATAGCAAAATGAGAGACTAAATTTTTTTCAAACTAGAAAAGAGAATAGCTTTTCCTTGTTTTAAAAAAATCATGTTTCAGGCTCTCTCTATATATTAGAGTGTATATACCATGTATGTTTATATGTATGCAAGTCTGTGAGATAGAAAATTTAAGATATATATGTATCTACATCAGAAAGTTATTGAACATACGAGAATGCATACATGAGGATGGATCAATTTCCATAGCCTGAGTGGTAGTTATTAAATGAACTTTGATCTGAAACTTTCACTATACGTTTTATGTTTGATCCGTATGATTGATGGAGATGAGTTGGGTCAAGTGCACTGACAAGGGAGGAGATTATGTATAAAGTCTTTTAAAAAGCCTGCCTAGTGCAATGGCACCTCAGCTCTCTTTTGCAATCAGTATCAACTGCCTAATATCATGCTCTCATTGCATTCTCCTTAATCACCTCCACAGTTTGAAATCTCTTTGGAAAAAGCCAGAATTTACAGGGAGCCAACAGTTCCTGGTGATACAATGTTTCGTCAAAAAATTCTGCTAAAGACACGAAGAACAGGTTGGTTCAGTCATTGTGGATGCAATGGTCACAAAATACACAAGTTCACTCAATGGCATTTCAAACCCACAGGAGAGTGTTTGTTCCCACATGGGCAGTAAAGTCCCTTCTGATCGGTTGCCAGGTTACAACAAGGTTGCGCAGCCAGTTCTCAAGTTATTCAAAATGGCCGAATACTTTCCAAACTGACCTTGTATCGGCATGTGTTGAGAATTGCTATAAAGGTTAACAGCCTTTTCACAGATCTAAAAACACTTGTCATATCTACATGCAATAGAACATACTGACTATTTTGTCACCAAAACTCAGAATATAAATGCAGCAAAAGAAAATATTTATCACAAATTGGCAGAATTATACAAATATACAAGGGTTATCTTTTTCTCCCCACTAGTGACATTAAGGTTTTCTAATTTGTGTTTTAATTTGCATGTTTTGTCAGTTTACACTTTGTAACCTGATTTTTGTCCCTTGGTAGTGAGTATTATTTTCAAATTGCTTATGCATAAAAGTATAGAAAATGGCTATTATTCACTTCAAACTTTGTTTTTGTGATCAGGACAGTGATATTCATATGTAGTTGCTTTTCTTTCTTTCAGTGATTAGAAATGTACAAAATTGCTCATCATTCAGTTGGGAATAAATAGATTTCAAATTATCTCTGTCCTGCTTGCAAAAGCAAAGTTTGAAGGGAATAATAGACATCTACTCCACTTTTTAGCTATAATAATTAAGAAAATAATGCTTATTACTCAGGAACCAAAAAATGATTTGTTTCACAGTGTTATCATTCTTATTATAATGAAAATGTTCCACCAAAGTCAAGCCAAGAACGTATTATTTTCTTTTGACTGTATGTAAACAGAGGAGGAAAAATCCATATAAACAGTGAGAGAATATTCATTGTATAATGTTCAATCTATGTAATTGATATTCACTTCTGAATTGGGTGCATTGACAAGAGGCTTATGTTGGAAAATGAATATTTGTTCCAGAAAATAAATGCTTTTTTTAATCATCAGGCTACGAACTTATTGATGTCCCAATGAACATTTGATTTTGAAACTTGGGAAAATCTTCAAAAATAACTAATTGTATGAACATCTTTCCATGTACCTATATGTAAAATATATTGACATAAGACAAATAATTATAATTTCTATGAAAAATATTTTTGTAAGAATTATTGCTAAAAAATTTGAAAATGTCACTATTTCAATATAGTAATTAATGGGGGACCAGAATCTATGTGATACATATACAATACATAAATATCCAGGTATTTGAAATTGAAGTCATAACCACTGCACAAAGACCAAAAGAAATACCAAGTAATACAGATACTGAAGTGCTAGGCATATCTATTGAATTATCCGTCTGTATAGCAGATGAAAAAAAATTAATGAATTTAGCAAGTAAACAATTTAAGCACTCGTTTAATACTCTGGCAAAAATCAACTGTGTCTACAATGTTTTTGTCTAATGTTATAACTGCATAATTTATCTTAGGTATAATTGGAGTTTTGCGTACGTCTTTTTTTTGTAGAAGTCAATTTGATATAAAAAGTCTGCTAGTATTCAATTAATTTTCTATTGACCTTCTTAATTATTTCTTTGTGGTCATTTTTTCCTGTTGCCAAAGAATAAAATAAACTGGACAGTAGTCGATAAGCGAAACTTGTCAGTGACAATAAATCCCAAAGTCTAAAAACTTTATAAGCAAATTTAAGGCCTCTACCCCCACTCAATAAAAATAATTGTTGACTAATTAGAGGCATGAACCCTTCTCTCCATAAAGAGATAATCAAGAAGGTCACCAGGAAATTATATTTTGTAACTATTATTGCTACTAGTCCATGACCTGTTGCTTCACTGATGGTTATCATGTGTACAACAAAAGCTTTGACTGATGGACGCTACTTATACTATAAATGTGACAGATACAATAGGAAACGAGAAGGTAGAATAGAAAGTTAGTTTGATAAAACGGAAGGAAGGGAGAGGGGAGAAAAGAAAGTTAGGTAATTTAATAGGGTAGGAAGGGAGAGGGGCTGATGATATTGATACTGAAAGTATGACAGATAGTGCTTTCATTATATATACATGATATATATGATTTCAAAACACAAAGATGATTGTGTTTTGAAATTTTTATTTCTATTTCTGAGATGATGAATCATCTGATTTAAAACATCTATCTAACAATTTATGATTATTTATCTCACAAAATCTACACATAAAATGCCTTCAGGAGTTGTAGAATTTTTAATACGAGACAGAAAAAAATAAACTTGATTTTGTTCTACATGAGCAGATATTTGTGTAGATAATGTAAAATATGAAATATTCTCAAAAACGAAATGGGGGGGAAAAAGACATTTATAAGAAATTTGTGCAGGAAAAAATGAAGAAATATATCGTGAGGAAAATTTGACAGGGATTTTTTTAATAGAAAAATCAGCCAATAAAAAATGTTGTTTTATGTGTACGATAAGGCATGTGTCTGTGTGTTAGTATCTGCTTCTCCTCATCTTGGAACAGGGTTGCCTTTTTGGCCTGGCCAAATTTGACAAATCTGGCCTTTTTGGATAGCATTTGGCCATAAACTTTTGGTTCATCCATATTCAAATTCTTGGCCATTTTGGTTTTGTTGCAGTAATATTTTAATAAATCCTTATTTTTGATGTGTACTTCAATATTGCAATGTTTTAAAAACAATCATTATTATTTATATTTTTAATATTATCATTCACTTTCATCTTAATTTTTCAGTTGATTTTCATTTTCACTAATTTGATACTCAAGCCGTCACGGTAGAGTTGCAATAAAAAATCTACTGAAAAATTAACATGTTGGTAAATAGGAGTCATATTTTTTTTAGATTGATAAAGATAATTTACAATACTTCATCTAATGGAGATGAATAAGGAAATAATCACTTTTGTAGAAAAAAAAATTGTATTTGGCATTTTTAGCTATTTTTTGACGCAGTTTTAGTTGAAAACATTTCCAACTGGCAACCCTGTCTTCGAAGCTTCAGTTACCATTTTAAATCTTTTTCCTAAATTATATTACGTTACACTTGATTTCAATCTACCTACGCATGTCCATATCTATAGATTCCACCACCCCAAAATCATTTTTTTTCCTAGCAATGTATCCATATACACATCAAGCACGCACACACACACACACACACACACACACACACACACATCCATATACTATACTGTTGCCATCTGTCAGTCTCTCTCTCTCACCATCTATCAAATGATTTGTAGTAGCCTCTTCCTGTTTATCATTCACTTACCTCTCTCTCTTTATATCCTGCCTCTTTATCTTTTTCTATATCCTTCTCACTCTGTTTTATTATCTCTTTCTGTCTTTCTCCCACTTATAATTTAGCAAGTTATCTCGTTTACCTCTTCTACAACTCTCTCACACTCTAATTTGCAATGTACTCTTTTTGTATCTCTTCCACTCTCTCTATCTCACCATCTCTTCCCTTCTCTCTGCCACTCTCTTGATCTTCTCTATTTTATACTTTCTCTATCTCTCTGTATATTTTACTGTCTATTTCCATACCCATCTCACTCTATTCCACAGCCTCTTTCTATCTCTCTCTCTCTTACTAATTTTCAATTAATTCCTCTCCCTCTTCTCACCTATCTTTTACGTCATCTTATCTATCTATGTCTTTCTTTTCATTTCTTTCTTTGTTTTATCTTCCACTCTCTTTCTCTATCTTTCTCTAGTATATGCAAATCTCTCTCTCTCTCTGTCTCTCTCTCTCTCTATATATATATATATATATATTTATATAAATATATATGTAAATCATAAGGATTACTGACCCACAGACGGGGGGGGGGTTCAGGTTGGGTCGGTTGTGCTTGTGGCCCCACCAGTATGCCCAGAATGTGACACTGGTTTCATTCTCTCACACCACTGAGCACTGCCCCTGTTCATAGCCATTACTTGAAATGCATTAGACATGACAAATAGTAGAAAACTCTACCAACCACAAAACACATACATGATCATTGAAGTAAGAGGAAAACCCAAAAGCTTACAAATATATATGAGCAAATACGCATACGTGTGTAACTGTGGGTAGAAGTGCATGGCTAATTGCAAGCAGTTTTGTTTTTTTTCTTCCTTTTTTTTTTTTTAACGATCTGCATTTCGGGCCAAATATTTGGCTTTATTTATATTTTCAGAACGTGTTATTTTCAACCTTTGTGTGTAGGTTTTTTCCATGTGTTTTTTTTTGTTGCATATTTTAAATATGTGTTCGTGTCCATTTAGTTTGCGATATTATTCCAAGTTGTTTATGTTTTATGTGACAAATATATTTTTTTCATACCATGTTTCTTTCATATTATTTATTCATTGTATATACATTTTATACATTTCTTTTGTTATGCATTTATTTTACATACATTATATATTATTTTTATATTTCATATTTCATACCTACATATTCTATATTTTCTGTTTTATGTATATTTTGCATTATATATTATATATTTTATGTGACAAAGTATCGTTTTGTAAAAAATGCTTGTATATATCCAAATTGATTTTTATGTGAGAATATCTTGTTTTCTAAGGATAGATCTATAATTCCACTTACCTAATTGTTTATCATGTTTATTTTTTTGTAAATTTGCGTTATTGTTCTACTCCATTATTTAAAACAACAAATTCATATGATTCACCGTTTTTTTCTAAATGATCTATGTATCATATCTACCCATCTTTTTACAGAATTTTAAAATTTTTCTTCCTATCTTCCAATTTAGTTTCCTCTTGTTTAATCAGTTCCTTTTAGAAACCGTCAATCAACAGTCAGCATAGGTTTCTTCAGTTTTCCCAGTTGGCTGGCTGGCTGGCTATCTATATATCTATATATCTATTTACTTAACTATATGTATGAGTCTTGTGGGCTAGATGAAGCTAGAGAGCTAAAAATTCAAAAATGATTTTTTGAAAAAATTTCTTCATTGGTCACCCCCAACATGACATGCTGCTAAAAGACATTGGTCATGTGACGGTTTTGACAGAGTGACTAACCAGATCTGAATTCTTTATCGATTCAACTATTTCAGTCACTTCATATCTATGATTGTAAATAGATTTATTACACAGGCCCATTATAACAGGAATATAACTTTTTTTCATGTTGTATATCTTGGTTTTTCTAACTTTACATTGAAATGCCTGCATTATACACAAACACACACTCACATACATGAAGGAACATACACACACAAACACACACAAACACACACAAACATTTGAATATATATATTACTCATTATTGTCAATAATTGGATAACTGTAGCGTCAAAATTTGAAGTCATATAAAAAGATTCCGTCGAAGAATAAATATGGTCAGAATAAATTGTATTTATGATATCACTGATGTTTTCCAGTGGGAAATATCGAAAATGGAGAAAAAAGCATCTAGATTCTCTAGAATCTAGTTGTTACTAATAAACCTGTCAAAGATACCAAAAATATCAAAAAAGCTTTTTTTTTGAGAAAAAAAAAAATTAGAAATAGTCTAGTGGAGTACTGCTACCAATTTTATTTTCTGTCTGTAAGCCAGGAGTACCAGAACACACACATATATGAAAAGGAGACTATGGTTGATCAGTACTTATGCAGAAATGTATCCAAAAGTGGACTTTTCCATGAAATGATAGAAAAACCAAAATACATATAAATATATAAACGAACGCATAAACAGAGATAAAAATCTACACTGTCCCTTCCAAAGTCTGCAAAGTTCTCTCCCAGGATTACCATCAGCTGCCTTGCCCATAATCTCATCCACAATCTGAAATTTCTTTGGGAAAAGCCAGAAGTTGCAGGGAGCCAGAACTGGATGGTATAGGGGCTAGGAGACTTGTGTGACGGGCAGGTTCAGTCATTATGAATGCAACGGTCACACAGTACCTCAACTGACAAAATGGGATCTCACTACTGACTGAATAACCCTAGAGAGAGTGTCTAATCATGCATGTGCAGTAGGGTCCCCTTTCCTTGGACTGCCAAAATTCATCAAGGCTATGCAACTGGCTCCGTAGATATTCAAATTAGTAGCATATTTTCCGGATATACCTTGTAAACATAAAAATATACAACTATACACAATTATAAACACACACTTGTATATACATACACACCTCAATAAACATAAACCCATATATATATATATATATATATATATATATATATATATATATATATATATATATATATATATATATTCTTATATATATATATATATATATATATATATATTCTTATGTACACACACATGTAAGATTAATGTATATTCATGTCCAATGATATACAAGCATATTACTGAAAAGCATTATCCAGAAATATGAACAACTATTTATCTATCATATATACACATATGTATATCTAATTGATGAATGGGTGTATGATCCAGAAGAATGATTGAAAATTGCGGTATATCACATTGAAACTCTTATTTTGTGATCTCCTATTTACTACAAAATCAAAGAAAGTAGAGCTGCTGCAGGAATCGAACCTAAGACCGAAAGGGTAGCTGCTTCAAATGAGTACATGCATAATCACATACACATATTCTGTTCTATTCATGTAAACAACAGTGTACTTATATGTACATGAATAGATATTTCAACATTTCATGTTATTAACAGTGTGATATATATATATATATATATATATATATATATATATATATATATATATATATATATATATATATATATATATATATATTATACATGCATCTATGTGAAATAGGCAGGTAAATTTATTCTAAAACCCAATAGAATATATGAGTGCTTAAAACATCCATAATGTTTGGATGGAGATTTGTACATTTTTTTTATACAAACATATATTTGTGTTCATTCGTACTTATATATCAATAATATCATCCAAAAACAAGTTTGTGAACATATATAGAACTGTATTGTAAGAAAAACCGTCAACCAAGACTGTCACCAAAACTGTCAACATAGGTTTCTTCAGTTTTTAAGTTTGTCCAGCTGGTTGGCTGGCATGCTGACTGGTTGGCTATGTATGTAAAGTATTATGCATACAGTCTCCATCAATTGAGCAAGAGGGCAGAAAATTTAAACATTTACTCCTTAATATGTGTAAAAAATCTTTTCTTTTTTCTTTAAATGTTCCTCTTGATAGGTTTTTAATTGGGGGTTCAACTTACATTCTAATTTTTTGCTAAGTTGATCCCTTAGTTTGAGCCCATTTTTATTTGAAAATTCAGACTTATTTAGTGATCACTGCCCAAACAAAAGACTGGAGTAATAACCTATTCATTAGTCCCCCTTTTTCCCATATTTTTTAATTGAAGATCCCATCATAGCATGCTTCCGAAAGATGTTGGTCATACGATGGTTTCCATTGACTGAATAACTAGATCTGTCAACAATATAATCTATAAACAAGTCTGCATACACATATAGACATACATGTGCAGAAATTCACATGCATCTTTGCAGACGGATACTCACATACATAGCCACATAACAGATATATATCGTATATCTTCAGAACTGTATTGCATTTGTATCTTGTTTCGGAAGATCTGTCAGAAAACCCAAATCCTGATTGACAGAATAGGCAAGTGAAAACATCTCCCCCAATATAAATAACTCTCTATTTTCCTGTCTTTTTTGTTTTCAATCAATTTTTTGCAGATTAATAATTATATTCTTGGATGAGACATAATAAGACAGTTTATTTGCAGAAAGATTGGAATATCCCAAATTGAAAAAAAAAAAAATTAGCAGTATCAAGAAAATACCCACAAATACAAAATGTTAAAGGACTTGATAGCTTGATGGAGATGTGTACATACAGAGAGACACATAAAAAGACACAATATGTACATATATATATATATATATATATATATATATATATAAATATATATATATACTGCTCTGTTGGGTATTTTTCAGCTACTTCCTACAGACTCTGGAAGGGGTAGCAAGAGCTATTGGCTTGATAGTATTTTTACAAGGCCACCTCCCAAACCCCAGGGAAAAAGTAGGTCATTTAAAACTCTGACGGGCTGCTGGTTACTGACTATTGGTTAGAATTTAAGATGCAAGCAAACAAAAAAGACAAAAAGTCTATCAAAATTTTTTTTTTCCAAATTCAACACAAAAATATGTGTTGTAGATAGATTGAAACATTCTGAGTACGATTATAGTTTCTTTTTGTTTATGAAGCATAGTATATGTAAAGTTACATCTCTCCTCTCCCTGCTCTTTCTCTCTATCTCTCTACACATACACATAATTATATATAAATATATATGAATGGCTGGTTTGGCTTTACGAATAAAGATTTTCAGATTGGTTTTCCACAGCTCTAGGACCATAGACAATGGGGCCTGTGTGCAGAATAACACTCCAGTCCAAGCAATGGAGTTTTAAGCAGATGTGCAACTTACTGAGGGCAGACCCTAACCTTTAAACCAAGGGTTTGTATCTCATAGTCCATTGAGGTGGCACAAATAGGAGCATAGACCCCAAGTTATGGTGTGACGAATAGGAGCATAGACCGTGGGTTGTAGTGCTTCTCCAGGCAGATGCCTAAGCTAGCAATGGGGCTCTGTCAACCCTTCACAAGAATATTCCAACGGTTAGGCTGAACTGTGGATAAACCATAGGAGAGTTCTACCATCCCTTTGAAGGAGAGTCAGGACAGTACCACTGCAACTTTAAGCATAGATCCTCAGGACAGTGCAGCTGTCTAGAACTTCAAGCTCAGATCCTAGACACTCCAACAAAAGCAGATGAAAAGCAGATGTGTGCTGAAGAGGTCTGCTACCTATTCAAAGGAGTAACTCAAAAGTATAGTAATCTTAGTATATTGGAACCTCGGTCCAAATCAACCCTTTTGAAAAGAAAACAAAAAAACTTGCATCTTCTTATGGAGTTTTGACAGTATAAGTCCAAACTTCCTCTCCCCTCCCCTTTTAAAGTCAATAATAACCCCACTCAACTTGTGTACAACTGTGAAGATAGGGGAACATTGGCAAACACTATAATTGATGAAATAGTGGTAATTAGATAACATCTTTTGGCAACATGCTATGTAGGGGGTGATCAATTGAAAATTTGGAAAAGTAGTGATCAATAAATGGGTTCCTCCTTTCACCCTTTGTGATCATTTAAAAAATTTGTCATAAATTAAGGGGCCGGTTTAGTATAAATTTTCATTGTAGATTGACCCTCCACTAAGAAAAACTTTTTTAAGGGGGTAATTTTCAAAAAACAAAAAAAAGAAGTTCTTTCTAGATATAATAAGGAGTAAATGATTGCATTTTCCACCCCTTAGCTCCATTGGTATGAACTGCACACGTGACACACACATGGATGGCCAGCCAGCTGGCCGGCCTGCCGGCTGGCCAGCCAGCCAACCCCACTTGAAAACTGAGGAAACTTATGTTGATGTTGACGGCTTTGGTTAGTTTTTAATCATGTAAAAGAGAAAAACAATGAGAGAAAAAGAGAGGAAAGAAGATCACTCTTTTTAGTTGTTGTATAGTTTGCAGCTGTAATAGCAATTGTGTAAGTTGTAATATTAACAATTATGATATTGATACAAATAGCACAGGGGTGACAATAATGATTCATAGTAGTTTAGTAATAATGGTTGTAAATAGTAGCCCTAGATTTAACTGTCACAGTAATAATAGTCTTGATAATGGCTGTAGTAGAACTACATTAATAGATGTAGTAATCATAATGAAAATAGTAATCATATATTGTTAGTTGTAGTAGTCGTTGCACTTGCCATAAGAGTAATTGTAATTTTTGTTGTTATTGTAAAAAAGCTGTTGTAATACTAGTAGTTACATTAGTGATTGCTCTCGTAGTCATGTTATAGCAGTTATAACAGTTGTAGGAATACTTGTGGAGAGTAGAAGTAGTAGTAATAGTTTTCAGATGAAGAATATGGGAATGAGTGATAGTGAAAGTAATGATATTCTCCTGCTTTGTTTTGGCCTTGTTCCCTGAAAAGTTTTTGTTGTACCAGTACCAGTAATGAAGTAACTGCACCTTGTATTTCTCTGTTGAATCTTTACCTTTTCTTGTAAAGATCCTGATTATTGTTAATTCTCTGATATCGGTTTGATCTGAACTCTGGTGTCAAGATGTCTGGGACTGTGTATCAGAGAAATTTTAATATCTTTCAACCTGGTAAAAATGTAAGGATTGAAATATTTTTATTCCTATTTCATTATTGGTGTCTTAAACAACTTTGAATATCCATTGTTTAGTGTAGGTTTTTATTTATCATTGTTCTCTGCTTATATCATCATTGAGAGAGTCCCAGGATTAGGTATACTCAGAATAGCTGTTAGTAAGACCCACTTCCAGCTTGTCTGGCTTGTTTACAGTACGTGGTATTCCTCAATTATCACCCATCTGGGTACTGACCAGGCTCAATGTTGCTACACTTTGGTGATCAAACAAGTGTACAAATATGATTTGGCCATAACCCCATAGCTTAAGGGAGAGGTTCCTCAATCATAGTGTTTGTGCTGAAATCTTAGCAGTGGAGAAGCATTGAGTATTATTTAAAAAGTTTTTTTGATCTGACTCGGTAGTGGATTGAACCATGGCATAACATACCTTGGGCAAGCACTCTACCACCGAACCACTCTGATGGTGATCAGTCATTGCGTATTAATCGTGGATAAGGTGACAGGGGGAACAAACATTCTAACAGCATTAGTGGTGATGGTTCGGAAGCTGAATTCGATGGTAATACTAATAATAGTTGAAGGTGAGGTGATGGTGGAGTTGGTGCTACAGCTGATATTGATAATTGTGTTTGTAGTATAATAATGAAAAGCAGTGGTTGTTAACGCAGTAGAGATGATTGGGACAGCAATGTTAGTTTTAGTGGGGGAGGTTGTGATGGTTAAAAATGGACAGAAATAGAGTTGTTGATGGTGGCACCTGTAATTCTGATAGCATTTACAGTAGTTGACCACTTTTTCCAGGAGCAACGGTTAGCAAGCTAGGCTCGTAGACCATTACTACTGTAGTGAGTTCGATCCTCACTTGGCACCCTATGTTTGTGTCCTGCTCAGTAAACAACTATAGCAGTAGTTATGGTGGTGGTCAGTATGGTGCGTAGTAGTATTTTAGAGTTAACATTCATTCATTCATTTTTTGTAGCTTGCAGCCAGACCAGTTAGGGGAAAGGATGGGCCTTTGGCTTGCGTTAATGAGCGTGCTGCAGAGATAAGTCTCTTCCAAGGAGGATTAATGGGATTGTCACAGAAGGATCTCTACGTGATACCAGGCTACTTCTGACACATATTACACCTATTTTGTTACCTATCTGGGCACTGACCAGGCTCAATGTTTCTTAACTTCAGTGATCGTATGAGAACCGGTATATCCAACATCATTTGGCCACAGTGTTATCGTGGTGATGGTTTTGATGGAAATCATATCGATTAAGGAGATGGTGGTAGTGGTGGTGCTGGTGGTTGTAGTAGGAGCATTTAAACCATGGAGAGAGTGAGAGAGAGAGAGAGAGAGAGAAAGACAGACAGACAGACAGAGACAGACAGACGGACAGACAGAAAGAATTGATTGAGTAAAAAACATAATATCAAGGAAAAGAAGATTGTTACATTTGCCACTGATGGAAGCCCCTTATGCCCACAGCTGTACATGCAGAAACTACAAATAAGCATGTGCATATATATATATGTTTACCTGGGCAGTTTGTATACATATACGAGTATAATAGATTGGCATGCAAGCACTTGTGTGCGTGTGTGGGCCTGAAATGACAGACCGATGAATTAGTGTATGCATCTTATGTAATATATTTACTCTTTTTTCATCGAGGCAGGTATATGTATGTAAATCTTTCTGTATAAATATGTACATACTTTCAATCCCTGCTCCCTTAAATAACTGGAAATATTTGTAAGTATAAGGTAGATGTGTACATGTAAATATGTGTTTGGGTCTGTTATCATTAATTGAATGCATGTGAATATTTGCGTTGAAGCTCAGTATGTGTGGATGTGTGTGAGAATATACATATACATATATATATATATATATATATATATATATATATATATATATATGTATTTATAATGTGTAAGCATATCAATGAACTTGCATGGATGAAGAAGAATGTACTTATACTAAGGCATGCACATGACCGAGAACACAAATCTCCAATTCTTTTTTACTATTTATTTATATGCAGGAGAAAACACATCAGCATTCTGTCAAATACACTTAAATACAGTAAATACATTCAAATATGAATACTCAATTGAACATACATGATGATATACTGTACATAGGTGTATGTATGTGTGTGCAGAAAAATGTGTACTTATATCTATTGAGGAATGAAATGCACATTTGCACACACATACATACATAAACATGTATTTGCCGAAGAGTGCATATGGCGCAAAATGCTGACATATACCAGGTAGTTTTCCTTTGAAATTTTATCTGTAATGTATATATATATATATATATATATATATATATATATATATACATTTATATATGTATATATAACGCTGGAAATATATACAGGAAGGTATATATCAATAAAGAATATACATTTTATTCCAAAGTCATAATAGATTTTTAGATTATGTATGAAAACATTGCGTGCATTGTAGCAGCTGAAGAGAAAATATCATTCTTAATTGATGAAATACATACACCCACACACTTTCATTTATTGCCATAAGTATACATATATATGTACACACACACACACTCACATCGAGAAATGGCTACATACTAACGAGAAGTGGATATATGATCTAACAGGATGATTATAAATTGCATTATATTATACAGAAACACTTATTTGAAATGATCACCTGTTATTACATAGTAAATGTACCATTAGGCCTTGGCAACATATGTAGAATAAACAACTGAAGAAAGTAAGGCTGATACAGAAATTGAACCTGTGACCAATAGGGTAGTTACTTCAATGTAGCATTGCTCTTACCATTAAACTATAACATTACCGATGACTGCTTTGCTCAATGGTAAGAACATCACTACGTTGAAGCAGTCACCCGAGCAGTTGCAGATTTGATTACTGTAGCAGCCTTATTTTCTTAAATTGTTTATTTTATTTTATTTAGGTTGTCTTGGCCAAATGGTACATTTGCCATGTAATAACCGGTGACATTTCAAATAAGTGTTTCTACATAAGGTAACGCAAAATATAATCATATAAATATATATATATATACATACATATATATATATAGATATTGATTTATTGAACAGAGTTGAATGTAAAAATCAACTTGTCATCTGAGCTGAACTTTCAATTTAGGTACAAAATGAATTATATTTCCTTATCCATGAGATTAAAAAAGCCTCAAGGCTTCTATTTTTCTTTTATATACTTAGATATTTTGGCATTGATAAGTTTAAATGCATGTATTTCTCTACCAAGTTAGTATTTCCATTGTATTCATAGGCAGAACACGAAGAGTAGATGTTGATGTCGAAATAAGTTTTTTTCTCTCAGCATATCTCTGAATTGATGACTTTCTTTCCAAAAAATGGTTCCATATAGCTGCACTGAAAGCAACTAATCTATCTATCTACAAAAAATATTGGACATAAATATAAATATATATATAAGATTATGAATTGCGTGCTATATTTGAAATGATTTCCCGTCATTACACTGTGAATGTATAATTTGGCCTAGACAACGTAAATAGAATAGACAATTAAAAAGAATGAAGCTGTTGCCAGAAATGAGCTCAATGGTAAGAGCAACTCTATGTTGAAGTGGTGAACAACTGATGATCCCAACAAGAGCAAATTTACACATTGTACCATGTGTATATTATTATATGTGTGTACATGATAGAATACATATGTATGCACATAGTGGTTGTCATAAGTATTTGAACAAAGAGACATGTTGCTTCTAATCGCTTGGTCTTAAGAGTTGAAAATAGGAACATTACTCAAGACGATCCGAATTCCATTGCAATCAGCATAACAAGGCATGCATTTAATCATGTTTTGTGGTTCTGAATTTCTGGAAAATGTTTTTTTTAAATGAGTGAGTGAAATGGAGCAAAACTTGAGTATTGATATATGCCTATTCATTTCTATAAGAAAATGGTGCCCGTGGTAAGTCGATGCACAGCTGGTTTGCAGAAATTAAAATTAATATGATATTCATGCAAATAGTACACATTCCAACAGATGTTATGGGCAAAAAAACATACAAACCAAAGATCCCGCAATTTATTAAAAGGAAAAATACTGTTAAAAGTATAAAGACTGCATTCTTTTCATGACTATTAATATTAATTTTGAAAAGTGTTAGATTTTTTGAAAAATAAAGACGAATGAGCTGTTTTAAAAATACCACCATGGTATTTGAATAGAAAAGAATAAAATACACTTTATTTCATGAAACATATGATAGCGAATTAATTATAAAACCTTTGATTACTACAACAATTGGTAAGGAGGATACAAATCAGGCTTAATGCCTCACAAACAGTATGGTAACAACCTTTATAATTCAATATACAGTGAAACTCTTTTCATTTTTCAATTTACATTTCAATTATCTGTTGTGCAACCATGATAAACATGAATATTCAATTTTCTTGATTTTTTAAAAAACTTGTCAAAATAAAACTCTTGAATCTGTAATTCATGAATTCTATCAGAATAATATTTCTTTTTAATGGGAAGGAAATTATAGAAGTTGGAGCATGAAGATTTGCCTAAGGAAAGGTTAGCCTATATAAATATCTGTGTTGATAGGTTTTCACTCTCCAGTGATCAATTAAATTTTTGATCGATATTGCATGTTTATCATTTGGAAGAATTTTAAAACCTGACATGTTTTGTTTTGTGTCCTGATGACTTTTGACCATGGTCAAAATCAAGTATGGATGTACAGAAAAGTAAAAATATTTGGTGTCAATTAATTTCTGTAGCCCCCAACTTTCAGCAAAATGGAAGGTAGTCGTGATTTTGAATGGTAAAGTTTCATAATTTATTTCACTTGATGGTACGCTAACAAAAAAATATGAGAAGTTTTGAAAGAAAAAATTATGATTATCTGCTGTGACCATGATGAATATTAATGAATATAATCCCAATTATAAAGTTTCAAACCTTCATTCATTCAGTGTTAAAAACGGTGCACAAATTTATCATACAGCCCAACTCCAAGATAACTTATGTGGGTGGCTGATTTTCAAAAACTAATTTGCTTCAAATAAATATTTTTGATTATTTTAGTTGAAATATACTATTACTGTATCTTGAGAAAATATCATTTCACAAAATAAACAAACTGGTCTGGTTAGTCAATCAAGAGAAACTATCACATGACCGGCGTTTATTGTCAGGCATGCTGTGTTGGGCATGATCAATTAAAAATTTGAAAAAATGGCAAATCAATGAATAAGTTACTTCTCTCGTCTTTTGTTCTATTTCCATTTGTATAGCCTGTATAGATTATACATATATACGTAGATAGCCAGCCAGCGAGACCCATCAAAAACTGAAGAAATACATGTTGACAGCTTTGGTGACAGTTTTAGTTGACAGTTTCTAATTGAGATGAGAAAAAAATACTATTCAAGTTTCGGTTTCAAACAATTATGTTTAGGTCTTGGTATGAGCAAGTCATTTGCAACCTCATGAAATTCTCATTTAAGGAGAAACCAACAGTCCTAGCTTCAATGCAATCAGTGAAGGTTTTCTGCCAAATGCTATATAGGGTTGGTTTGCCAGAAAATATTTCGTAATCTTGCTGAGCGATGCTTGGAGTATGCAGTTGTTCAACTGCATGTCTACTCAATTTCAATAGAATTCATTGTTAAATGAAAAAAAAAACAAATTAATTTTTCTATTCTAAAATCTTGTTCAGAATTGATCGGGGAGATTGAAAAGAAGAACTCACATTGGTATTTAAAAGAGTTGCTAAATTTGTAAATCAATTTTAATCCCCTGTTCCCAGCTCAAAATTCTAAATACCTCCAGCATTCTTGGGCAATAAAAGAATGGATATTTACTGTTTGGGGGTGGGGTTACACTATTTATGATGACAGAGCTCAATATTTTGAAACAAAGCATAAATACACAACAAAATTGTAAATTGTAAATATCTCTCTCTATGTGTGTGTGTGTCTCTCTTATATATATATATATATATATATATATATATATATATATATATATATGTGCATGTGTGTGTGTATATATAAATATATATATATATATATATTTCATCATCATCAGAGGCAGCCACAGCCATCATATATCCACTGCTGGACAAAGGCCCTTTCCATCTCCTTCCATCACAACAGTGATTGTACTACCCTCTGTTATGACTTACTTGCAAAACTTTCTATCTCATCCTTCCATTGTGTGCCTGGTCTTTTCCTACTGTGTTAATTGTCCCATTGGCATTAAGCAGTTAGCCTTTTGCTCCACCAGTAGTCATCTCTTTTTGCTAAGTGCCCATGTGTGTATGCATGTATATATACATGTGTATACATATACACATGCATGTGTGTGTAAAAGGACATCTAGAAACCTGGAGAATGTTATCAATAAACCCATGAAAATAAGGCCCCAAAAAGGTCAAGAAGGCTTTATTCCTAAAAATGAAAAAAATAAAAATTAAAAAAAGGGTTTAATGCCAGTTTTTAAGTATAGACAAAACAGTATAGCCCAGATCATTGGAATACATAAGTACTTATACATTTGAAAAAAGGGATAAAACCCTGTGTCAACTTTAGAAGCTACGGTGGTTCAATCAGCAAGCAGTTAACTATTCATGCACTGAATAAACTATATAAAGCTCAAATCAAGGCCCTCAGAAAGGTGTTGCTGTTGGAAGTGTAATCTATACTTTGATTTTCATCACCGACTGTTCATTAATTGATCAATTCACAAACTGAACATTTTTAGAAAACATCAACCAAAACTGTCACCAAAACAGTCAACAAAGGTTTCTTCAGTTATTAAGCAAGTCTAGCTGACTAGCTATCAATTCATATGCCAGGTGTACAGGCCATACCAATCGAGCTAGTAGGCTAAAATTTTCAACATTTACCTCTTATTATGTCTTGAAAATTCTCCCCGATTAGGTTTGTATAAGGGGTGCAATTCACAATGTAATAGCATGCTAAATTGGTCTCCTAGTTTGTGTCTGGCAGCATTCATGTTTGTTTTTTAGTGATCACCATCCAACAAAAAATTAGAGAAGTAACTAATCTATTGATCACCTCTCCAATAACTTAAATTGATCATCCCCAACATGGTTTGCTACCAAATTATGTTGGTCACGTGACAGTTTCTATTGAGTGACTAACCAAACCTGTTTTTTTCTTATTTCATTACATAAGAATGAGTTGTGTCTCCAGTTGATAAGCATATATGAACATCTACATCCTATGAGACAATAGACATAAGTGATTGTCATTGAAATACTACCGATGAATTTATAACTTCTTAATGCTAGTTCCAAGTTGTCTCCCTTGAATAACTTGATAGATCCAGCTTTACCTGATTACCAAGGAGCACAAACTTAGCGACAAGAGTTAATGTGTTATCATATTTTGGATATTTTTATCTGTACACACACAAAATTCATGCTTTATCTATCTATCTATTTATCTATCTACCTATTTATGTTTGTTGTGTGAATATAGAAAAATCCGGTGAGGTGGTGATGATAATCTAAGATATCTATCTATCTATCTATCGATATAGATACATAGGTATATTCACTAGGCTTAATGTAGTGAGAAGCAACATTGTTTGGGACCAAGTAAGGTTCATCTTCATACATAAGTATATATTTATATATATATATATATATATATATATATATATATATATATATATATATATATATATATGTATATATATATATATATATATATATATATATATATATATATATTACAAATGCGTTATATTACTTCAAAACTCAATTTGAAATGATCTCCAGTCATTACAGGAAATAATAATGGCAAATCATTTCAAATAGAGTTTCAAAGTAATATAACACATTTATAATTATTACTGTCAGATTATATATCCTCATCTCAATGATACATTTGTCTGCGTTGAGCAATAGAGCAGATGTAGACAGTGAATGAACAAAATGATAATTTGGAGTTAAAGCACTTATTTAGGCCTTTGCATTACCAATGGCAATTTAGATCAATGGTAAGAGCAATGCTACGCTGGAGTAACTACCCTATTGGTCACAGGTTGGATCCTTGCAGCTGCCCATTTTCTTTAATCATTTATTCTATTTATACTATTTAGGCTTAATGATATATTTATGGTGAAAGAGATTATTTCAAATAGAGTTTCAAAGTAATATAATGTATTTATAACTATTTCTGTTAGATTATATATACATTTCTCAATGATATATATATATATACATATATATATATATATATATATATATATATATATATGTATATATATATATACTATATACACATATATATCAACAGGTATAGATCTCTATTCTGATACATCTACATTAGCTCAAAATTTTTCTCTATATAATAGATCATTAAATTATACATACCTACAAACACACAGACATACTAATACATGCGTAGTACACACACAAGCTCACTCATGGATGGATGAAATTTTCCTAGTCTTTTTATCTATTTTTATCAAGTACGTATTGGATGTGTTAGGAATTAGAAATAAACGAAGTCGGTGTAGGAAGGAGAAGTGTTGCAGAATTCGCTAATAATGTGATGAAATAGAAAGGAGACAACGAGCAAAGTTAATCAAATGAATTAACGGAGAAAAAATGGTGGAAGGAAAAGATAATGAGAGTTTCATCTCTTGGTGCGTCGATTTTCTTAAAGAGAAAGGAAATTGTTTTCAAGGAACTCAACCAGAAAATGAAATAAAAAACCTTTCAACTTACTTGTTTACTGCTTCTCAATCAGACATAAACATTGAGGGAAGAGTCAGTCAATATATATATGTATATATATATATTTGTAGAACTTAATCCTAAAACTCGATTGAGCAGACCTTTGAGCTATTCACTTACAGGCTGTACAGTTTGTGGAGTTGAACCATTATATATATATATATATATAAATACATGTATGCATATATATATATATATATATATATATATATATATATATATATATATATATATATATATATATATATATATATATACATATACATATATATATATATATATATATATATATATATATATATATATATAATTGTTTAGCTACACAAACTGTACAGCCTGTAAGTGAATAGCTATATATTTATATATATATATATATATATATATATATATATATATTTATGTATATATATATATATGTATGTGTATGTATATATATATATATATATATATATATATATATATATATATATATATATGTATATATATATACATATATATATAAATGTATATATATAGTTTAGTTCACACACACATATATCATATATTTGTGCAATTGTTTAGAGGTTAATTTCCGTCAAGCAAGTGTGTGTACAAATGAGTGCATACAGCTTACATGTTTTATACATTTATTCATTTGCATTCAAATGTATCTAAACATGCAAAAAAAGGCAGATGCACACTTGCATACATACATCCAAACACATATGCACACATGGACGTATATATGTATGCATATGCACATACTCTCAGTCAGAGTCACAAGTTTATCTATATCTGTATGTATCACTTGAACACTCAAGTCCTGCACATTTATTTTATTTGTATAATTATCTTTGCATAGATGCACACAAATGGCCATGTAATTTTATACATACATACATACATACATACATATATATATATATATATATATATATATATATATTACTCATCAGGAAATCTCATCTCAATTACTCGTATCTATTAAGAATTGATTTACAACGGTTAAGTGAGAATATTGATGGCCTCCTGACAAAGATAGAAACTACATCCTCAAGATTATTTTTATTTTTTATTTGGTATTTAGGAGAAAGTTGAATCACCTGAAATTGGAACATAATAGCATTACTGGTATGACTCACTAAGCATCATTATTTGTAAGTGACTAAGACACCAGATTCTATAATTTCCAGTTTTTTTTTCATACTTTGTTTATCACACAAGATCTTAACTTATGCAAAGTGAGATGACATTTTCTTTATTATATTTTATGGTTCAGAAACTTGTGAGGCATTTTTTGACACCAAAATATTGTGAATCTATTTTGTCCAGTGGTGTAGTGCAGTGGAAAGAGGAACGGGATTCTCCCACTATCTGTATACCAGTAAAATTTTTATTCTATTCGAACAATTTGCACTTCAGAGAAATTAATCATCCATGTCGAAATACTTGTCCCATAAGACTCAAAAATGTCTCTGGAAATAGTTTTTTTTTTTTTTAATTGTCAGGGAGGATGGTGGTTTGAGCTTAAATAAGTGCAGGCAGCCCTGCATTCCCTCACTGCTTCTCTTTAGCACTACACCACTGATCACATTTTTATTTTCTGACTATTTCTCTTTCCTTACCAAATGTTTAGCAGAAATCTAGTTTTGATTCTCAACATTGAATAGATATAAAAAGAGTGACTCAACTGTGAGCTAAACCACAAAATTCAGTTTGAAATTAGGGTCTCAAGTCATCTGATGATTGCCTTATCTGATTGCCTTATTCTGTATTTTTATGAAGAGGAAATTCTGGAACAAAATGCAAAGTTGTCTAAAAGACATTGAAAAGCTTTCAATGTTTTAGATAGGTGAGTTTCTTTTAGTTCATCAGGTGATTTTGAGAGCCACAACTGCAGAAGACCACCCTTAGGAAAACCCCATTTTAGAAAGATTATATGATACCTTGGACATAATCATCTGATGATGACTGAAAAATTGCTGGTTAACACAATATGGACAAATTTTACGCTTTCAAAAATATGAACTTTGTTGAAGTAGAATACAAGAAGTAGAATAGAAAATGCACAAGACTCTTTGTTATTGTGGTCTAAAACTTGAAAAAGAATTTATTCAGAAGAGAAGAGTAATTTTAAGATGGTAAATTAAATAATATGAAAGGCTGAAAAGTGTTCAAATTTTCAGGTAAAATACTTAGTCTATTTAGAGAACTTATTGTCAGAATTATTCTCGAGAGAAGTCTGTTTCTACAATTTAGTTGATTTAAAGTAAAGGAGAAAGATTGATACTGTAAAGTCTTGCTTTTCATTAGGATTTAAATGAGGAGAAAGAAATTAGAACTGAAAATGATAAAAAGGCTTTGTAAAACAATCCAAATTATACTTAATTTAATAATGGTTGATTTTGATTGCAGAATTTCTATTTTGAAAATGTAGTGGTCTATGCTATCATTATCCAAGATATATTATGAAAAATCTTCAAATATATCACATTTTAATTTCATAAGATATATATGAATATATATATATGTGTGTGTGTGTGTGTGTGTGTGTGTGTGTGTGTTGTATCTTATAACAACATTATAGACTGCGTATGTATATAGAAAGATGGTGATAAGATAAAAAAAATTCAATTCAGAATTTGATTTTCAATTCAATTAAACTCATTCAAAAGAGAAATGGGGCTTATTACGTTTTGGAACCACACTCTTCATATGTATACATATATATGTATATATGTATATGTACATATATATATATATATTTATATATATATATATATACATATATATATATATATATATATATATATATATATATATATATATATATATATATATATACAAGCACTAGATATCAAAAGCAAATGTCTGCTATTTAATAAAATGAAGTTTTAAAATGAATTGAATATTCCATTTTTAATAAAATCATTATTTACCTTATATGCATTTCACACAAACATCTGGCCTCATTTTAATGGGAAAATTAATTTGACACATGACGAATTTCAATCTTTAAAATCTCTAAATCAATCAACAAATAAACAGTTGGCTGTAAAATTAAATTTATTCTCTGATACAGGCATGTTTTTTAATCATTTTGATGCATTACATTTCATTTGAATTTGTTTTAAACTTTTCAATTATATTTTGCCTGTTCATACATAAGTGTTCCCACCTAATTTGCATTCTTTTGGGATTTTTGTATGATAGTGTCAGCGATACCAGACACATGATGGTGATTCACTTTACGATTGGTGTTATAGATCATTGTTTTGGTTATGGTATATCAAATATATGAAATAAGGTACATTAAATATATTAATATGAAAAATATATTTGGTTCAAACTTGTGAATTTAACTAAATACTGAGATATTCGGAAAAGTCCTTGCTAAATAGCTCATACTATACAACAATTCTGATCAAAATATAAAAAGAGAGAATATTTGTTTTATAAGAATTTTCCTAAAAAGGAAATATTTACAATAATATATATTCCGTGTATACATTCATAGAGTTCACAATTAAAGTTTAATTTCACTGATTTATTATTCTTTTTTCTCTTCCTGTGTGGCTCAACACAATTAATCACTTAGTAAACTTGGCAGTACATAAATTTGTAATACTTTTCAGTGATTAATTAATTACTTAAAAGTAATTAATCCTTATATCAGTCATAAGAACAATATTTTTTTCATTGCAAGCATTGATCATTTACCATTTGAATTTATAAATTTGGGATCACAAGAATAAAAATTTCAAATTTCAAATTGAAAAACAAATTTTAATATGTAATAAATAATAATTTATCTATGCTGATTTTTTCATGCTCAAAAGCAAGAAAAGAATTTTGGTGTATTTTCATTCTGATTTTTGAGTAGTGGTGTAGTTCTATGGAACCATGTTCTCTTACTATCTTTAAACTACTAAAAGATTTTATTAGGACAATTCAATGATAGGAAAAATTAGCCAGTACATATCCAGATATTCATCCTATATGGCTTCAAAACAATTCTGAAATTGGTTGAATTAAAGAAAATTCTTACCCCCAGCCCTCCCCTCTGGTTACAGGCAGCTCAATGTGCCCACACTTTTGTTTTTAGCACAAAATACTGGTTTTGGGCTAAGAAAGAAGAAAATTCTCCAATACATGTTAAAAGGACAACAAAAAAAAGAGGATTATTTTCACTTTTCATTAAGATTCAAAACAAAACAAAATTTAACATAGAAAATAAAATGAAACAGTAATATATAAAACCCGGTTTAAAAAAAAAAAAAACTGATGTTTTGCAAACTAACTCAATTTTCCCCTTGACATAATTAATATCAAACTTACTCAATTAAGCAAAAATTATCAAATTGTGTGAATCGATTATTTGCTCCATTTTTTCTTCCAAGTCCCCCCCCCCTTTTGCGGAATGCCATCTTTTCTTTATCCCCTGTTATTTGAAAATTGCCAGACAATGAAATAATTTTCATCCATGAGGGAAGAAACCATATCATTTTACCGTGTAATGTCATTTGCCCTTCTATTATAATTGTTTTAACTTGTTAGTTTTCCTTCTCTTGATTTAATGAAGCTGTATAATTATATTTAAGTTCTGTTTTTTTTCGAGGGAAAATAAATTATGCTGTGTTTATTGTTAAAGAATTAAATGTTCAAATGAAATCAAATTAGTAGTTTTTTTGTCAAAAGGTAAAAAAAAAAAAAAGAATGAATAAGCCTTTTGGACGAAAGAATGCTAAAAAGATTTTTTATGAGACCAACGAAAAACAAACACTCTTTTCTATTTTTGTTTTTTAATATGAAAAAATTATATCAAATGCTTCTGCCAATTCTTTTAATTTTCTTTATTTTGATAACAGTTTTTGTCTAGAGGTAAAAAAGAAATGAAAAAATGAATAAGCCTTTAGGACAACTTGCAAAAAAAAAAAAAAATTTTATGAGACTAATTGAAAAAAAAATACTTTTTCTATCTCTGTTTTTTTAATATGAAAAAATTGTACCAAATAGTTTTGCAAATTTTTTTAATCAATTTTTGATTTCAGAACAGAGCAATGAATTTCAATAGGGTTAACTAACTTTTTAAAATTATAGTATTATAAAGGTGAATTTATATATTTATTCTAAGATCAAGGCAGGAAATGTGTTCTAAAAAACATTTTAAAATCATATTCATGCAAACTTTTTTCAAGTCATCATAAGAAATACCTGTCAAATATTAATTTATACTTCATAGAAAAGCAAAAATACTTTGTCTCTACTTTTAACTTTCACAATGAAAAACACTTATGGAATTCATCTCTATCTCTCTGTCCTTCTCTCTCTCTCTCTTTTCTCTCTCTTTGAATATGTAAATACACATCGTTTTCAAACAAAATAGGTATATCAATACCTCTGTATCTAATGATGAGAAAAATATTTATTTTACTTTAAAAACATTTACTTCTCAACATAATCTTCCTTTTCAGTGCATCTAATTCAATCATGTATATCAATCCCTTCGGATCGAATATGAGGGTGAAAAGTTCTGGTCAAAATTCAACCAATAACTAAGTGTCAGGTCACCAAATTATTGATCCATATATATATATATATATATATATATATATATATATATATATATATATATATATATATATACATATATATATATATACTGTTTTTTCATCTTTAGAGCACTCAGAATAATAAACATAATCAATTAGGGAAATTGTGAACACACACACACATACACACACACGTATATATATATACATATATATATATATATATATATATATATATATATATATATATATATATATATATATATATATATATATATATATATATATATATGTATATTTATTTATGTAAAGTTATTTTTCTGTTTTGTTTCATATAAAAATATTTAACAATTAAAAAAATACCTACTAAAAAATTGTCTACTACTTCACTTTTGAACTTACTTGAACAACTAACTTAATGTTATTTCACTTCTCTTCAAGACTTTACAATTTGGAAAAATCTTCAAATAATATGGAAATATTTTCCTCAATTCACTTTTTTATTCATTGATATCATACTAAATGAAAGTAATTGTTACAGCTCCCAATAACTCGATCCTTAACTAGAAAACCAAACAATTAAGACAGTAGAGTAATAATTTTATCATTTTTTTTTTTTAGATGAAGTAAGGCTTTATTTAGACTTCTGTGAGCAATTAACTTTTGTCTCTCTGTTGGTAAGATTTGCAGGGGATTAACCTCTGCCCTCTTTCTGACTTCAAGGTGTATGAGTTCAAATATTCTATATTTCCATCTATGCAGTTTAATCACTACCAAAGGAAACCAGAAAGGGTGAAATTGTGAGAAGCAACTGAAAATTTAGATTGCAAGAAAATAGTTGTAAAAAAGTTGATAATAATCAGTCAGTAGTTTAAACCATAGTTTCTGAGTTGAATGTTTTTTTATCAAATTCTAGTAAACATTTTTCTTTGGGAATATACACCTCGTTAATATCAATAACCTTTTTTTGTGTTATACTTTTAAAATCTGTTAATATGTTCTACTTTTTAATAATTTGAGTGGTTATCAATTTTAATTAACACCATTCTAAATCTATAATCAGTAGATTAGGACTAAAAGCCAAAATATGCAACTGTTACATTGTTTTGAAATCAACTTGGATAAAAAACCTAAATATGCAATTATTACATTAACATGAAATTTTTCATTATCAAAATTATCATATTATAAAATCTGAAAATAAGAAAAATGATTGAATGATGAAAAATAATCATGACAAAATTTTTCTTAAACAAATAATCAAAAAAAAACTTAAAGGAGATAGTCAATTGGAAATAGTTGATCATCTGTTATTTTTGATCACTGATTGTTCGATGAAGTTTACAGAAATTTGAAGTTTTTTAGTTGAAGCCCAAATTTTTGATAGTTTGATCTGTTTCCATTTCGTACATTCTATAAGTACTTCAAGATGACATGGAATGAAGCAAATATTTCTTTTCAAATTCACTTACATCATTTCTTCCCACTGCAATTAATTTGAGTCAGTAAGTATCAGTATTTTTTAGTGACCAGAGAAAATCATAGGAAGAAAAAAGTCTTAATGTCAGCTAGGGAAAAAATGCGTAAGGAAAATAAATCACAACTTTGGCTTCTGTTGTTAACTATTACTTAATAAAAATATTACTTATTTTATTTAAAATGTTACTTATTTCATTTAATATATTACTTATTTTATTACAATAAATTAAATAAATTAGACATGACATTTTCCCTAAAACTCTTTTCCCAGCCAGAAGCCAAAGTTTTGACTTTTTTCTTACAATCGTATTTTCTTCTTAATTATATCATTTAATGAAATTTTAAAGGATTTTGTTCATTTTTGCTATTCAAATTATCAATAAATATTGTCTTTGATCTTCTTCAGATATTGCAATGGATAGATTTCCTGTTGTTACAAAACTTAAATCAAAAACCCAAATTAATTTTTCATGTTATTCTATACTGTCAATTACAGCAATATGTTGAATTGTGCAGTTTTGATTTGTGCAGGTTTTTTTAATCTTGTTCAGTTATGGTATTTCCGCAAAAACAAATGAAACTAAGTAGAGGCTGATAAAAAGGAAACACTCTGAATTATAATAAGACCATAAAACAGAGTGATTTTGAAAAGTGCTGACATATTTTGGAACAAATTAAATGCACTATTCAATGTATTGCTATATAGTGCAAAAAACATTTATTTTCATGGAAATTTATTATTTCCTCCTCTTATTAGAATTTTTTCCCCATCATTTATCAAATAAACAAATGTCAGTCAGTATATTCTCAGTTCACTTTATTCTTCCTCCTGATGTGATGCTATTCTGTCTTAAACAAAAAACAACTATTTATATATGATCCATGGAAACAATATTTTTTTATACTAGATTCTACAAAACTATAAACGTATAAAATCTGAACAATATGTATATTCTATTTGACTGCAATATTTGTCTCATATTTAAGAAAGTTTTGATTAAATCTGCCAAAATTGATAAGGATAAATCTCTATACTCTAAGTATCAATGTTTATAAACTATGAGCCTATTAATTTCACACACACTCAAAGAAAGCATGAAAACAAGGGAACAAAAATATGGACCCAAAGAAACATACATATATTTATATAAGTATGAATATTGGCTTGTCCAGGTTGACTGTTGATGTAACAACTTTTTAAATACTTTTTGTGGATTCTTACCTGGTGAATTCATGTAGCTTTTGCAGGGTAAAATGTCACTGAAATATTTTGAAATATGAAAATATTTAAGAAAAGAAATGACAGTTTTCTCCTTAAATCAAAAAGGATGAAATTAAAAAATCAATTCAACAACTTATTCAAGTGACAACAATCCAATTGAAATAAAATGATTACTAGGGGTGTAGTGCTGCCAGAGCTTACCAAAGTACTGATCCAGTACCTCTGTTAAGAAAAAAGGATGTCAACGTAAATAAATGATACAAAACAAATTTTTCAAGCTCACTGATGGTTTCTGTCTCCCCCTGTTAACACTTGTCACTTCCAAAATACAATATTTTTCATTTATATAAATATGATAATATTTCATAAAGGGATTCAAGCATTTTGTCAGCTCCAACACCCAAAAAGTTAGCCCAGCATCACTGATAATTATGTCTTCAGAAATAAAAGAAAAGACTTGTCACACACAGATTTTTAAAAAATTGAATTTTCAAGAACATAGAATAGGCAAAAAGAAAAAAAGAAAACATTATCATCTGGTTTGGATGAGTTATTTGGATTCATGACTTTTTATCAAGATTAAAATATATAGATCGTTCAATAGTTGAATACCATTTGACATTCAACAGGTGATTAATTCAACAGGTGATTAATCAAAATGGCTTCTATTTACTTACATGCAAGAAGATTTTATTATTATTATTTAATATTCAATTATTTTAATTTTCACACTTTCATAATTATCACTATCAATTAAAGAAATTAAAATTAGCCAATATATAAGTTACAGCATGCTAATTATATCTGCTTTTGATTATAAAAAAATGAGATGAAAATATTCAATCTGCATACATAAAAAGCAATGAGTATACACACATATATATTTTTAAGGGTATGTAACTCTCTTCAAAGAATGCACAGATACTACACTCTGATCCATATTTACTTGCTTCCCCACAAGAGTAAGATGTGACACAAGGTCAGTTTAATGGAGGGTTCTGTACGTAGGGAAATTTAATTTTATCGGTAAAAAAATAAAAATATCAAGTTCTTTTATATAAACATTTAATGATAATTCTATTTGATACAAAACACATCTTCAATAATTTTTCAATTGTTTCAATTAATTTTTAAAGAAAAAAATTAAAAGCAATCATATTTTCAAGATTTTCCATCAATTTGGAGAATTATGAAAATATGATTTTATTTGATTTTTCAACTTGTAAGAAAATCTCTTACTTCCCCAAACCAAAAATACTTCCAGATGGAAATTCAGAAGGAACAAAATACTATTAAAGAATGTTTTTCTAATAAATAGATGAAGAAATTAGATAAATAAAAACCCTTAAATAATCCAAAGTAATCATAAATTGATCTTTCATCTTCTATCTCATTCTTTATAATTTTTTATTCATTGATTATGTTGTAAATTTTTTTAACAATTTCATAAATTCACTATTTTTAGTCTATTGGAAAAAAACCAGTGTTGGAACCTATTATTGATACTTAAATATCTTTCATGTTTAAACTTTGTTTTTCTTTCTTAACGATTTATTTGTGAAAATAAATTTTTCTATTTGGATCCCACCTTTATCGAAATGCTGGATCTCCCCCTTACATTTAAAAACTTTGATATTATGTGTAGTATTTTAGCATTTATAATCAGCATTTTTACCCAAATATTTTCAGCTAAAAAATTCATGTGCGTATTATCTAGGGAAACATTACTGGGTAAAACAGGGGAAAATAACGTATATTTATTCAATAAAAAAGACCTCCTGAATTATATTTCAAGCTAACAACTAACTGGTACTGAATCATGAACAACAATTTAAGGAAATGAAATTCTCTCTCCGTTTTAATTATTTCTGTAACTTCTAATGTTAATAAAATCGAAAGAGGCATAGCTAGAATGTTTAGGGGGATTTGAGGGTCGAAGGGGAATGTTTTCTAGAGTTCCCCCCAATCCAACATTTTGTGAGATTTTTCAGTAAAATGCAGAAAGTGAATTTCAATTCATAAAGCTTTTGTGGGCCCCTTTCCACTGGGGGCCCTGTGAGAGTTTTCAAATACCCCCCTTTCTCAGCTACGCATGTGCACTGAAAAAGATTAGTCTGAAATAGAAATTATATTTCAAAATCTGTTAGCCCAAAATATATCTGCTTATGTTAATGTTATGCATTGCAGTGTTGACATCATTAAGAAATCTTCTTTTGTATTTCCTGTTAAGAAATTCATTTCCCCACTTCCTACGTTCCCCCGTATCATATTCCACCTTACTCAGAGTCAGTAATTATATTTTCTCTATCTCTAGGTCTCCTTGACTGATATCTCTCTACCTGTCAACTCTACCTTTATCGTTCGATCTATATACAACAAATTCTCAAGCATGCATACGTGCATATATACCCACATAAATAACCTAATGAAAAAAATTACATATTTTCTTCTGCTGTTAGTTTTCTTATACATTACACCATATTAAAAGAGTATACAACCAAAAAAATTTATGCAACAATCAACATGTTTTAAAGATTTGTTTGGGGGGGATGCATAGGCATGTGAGCCAGGTGGGGTGGGAAAATTCAGGCAGAACAGTGATGAATTTTAAGCAAATCAACGTAATTCAGGCAAAACCATGTAGATTTCAGGACAAATCAAGCCCTTTGCCTTCTTTAACTGAAGAGTTCCCATGTGCAAAAGGGAATAACAATTAGAAATATATCTTCATTTTTAAATGAAATTCTAGATAGGAAACAGAAGAAAATTCAAGATTACTTTCCAACAATATAAACTTTTATAGAATATTGTTTAAATATGGAAGAAATATTTCAAAATGCAAGAATGTTAATGTATAATATTTTGTGTGTGTATTCTGACCAGTTTTGTATTTTTTTTTCCAATTTCCAATGCAGAACAAAATTTCTGCAGTACATCCCAAATTCTTTGGACAGTTGCGCACATACGCATTATACACACAGATGCAACAAGCTGTTAGATATATGAACTATTTCTGATAAATACAATTTGTGAGAATTCATTTGTTTTTTCATCTTTCACATGTACATGTGGATGCATATATATATATATATATATATATATATATATATATATATATATACCTGTGCACATAAAAATATAAAAACATACATATATATAAACACACATGTAAATATATGTATATGTATATGTATATATATATATATATATATATATATATATATATATATATATATATATATATATATATATATGTGTGTGTGTGTGTATATATATGTATATATATATACTTAAAATTTGTTGTTTTCATGTGTAGAGTGCTTAATATTATAAATCTATTATGAAATTTTTTAAAATTGATTTTATGGATTCCTTCGCTCTGTGAGTGAAATAACATGTAGAGAAGGAATCCATATGAACAAAAAAATATTACTATATATATGTATATGTATGTGCATAAATATATATATATATATATATATATATATATATATATATATATATATATATATATATATATATATATATACATATATATATATATATATATATATATATTTATATATATATTTGTATGTATGTATGTATATAACAATGTTCCAAATAGAAATCTAAAATAAACAGAATCATTCACATGAAGAAGCTCAAACTGGGCAGAAACATAAACATGTCTGTGATGCGAATCCTCATTCCGTTTATATTTCAAGCTCTACTCTAACCAAATGTTTAAAGTTAAATCTTTCAAACACTTTATGAAATAAACCTATCATAGATCGGATATTGTATCATATTTAATTATATTGATTTACATTGCATCCCTGATTTGTATTGTGTACATAAGAATATATTTGTATATATATTTACATATATGTATGCATATTATCATCAATAACAAAGCATTGTTGTCGGATTCAACAGAAACTAAATGATAATAATTTACATAAGCATGCATACATGTATGTGTGTGTGTGTGCTAATGATGGGCACTGTCATGATTGAGAGTAGATGTAACAACTTAGTGGTTATAACATACTGAATACTAATTCAATTCTTTAAAAATTAGAGTTCTTGCAATTTCATTTAGTGAACCTTTTACTAATGTCTATCAATCAGCCTAAACAGCATTTAGAAACTTCTTCTATGTTTCCTTTATCTTTATTCCTTTTCGAAACAGTAAGTTCTATGTAAGAATTTCCCATCAACTTGTGATGATATAGTTATGGTAACTTAGTTTGTACCACCTGTTGCTCACAACCATGGTCCAATAGAATATCTGCAGTCCTGCTGAGGTGTACAGCTTGTAGCATGCTATATCTGCCATCTGATTGGTCAGTTTGCCAACAGTCCTAAAAGCAGTTCTAAGCACTTATCTGTTGAGTGGTGGTTCCCAACCTTTTTACTAGTTCAGCCCCCTTTGTAGTTGGTTCTCACCTCCATGATTCTCCTGCCCACCTACATCTTCGATCAAAAGATTAGTTCAAAATTGATACTGCAAATATCTGATTAAAAAAAAGATTAATACTCTTTTCATCATGATATAAATAGCTGTTAAGAAAATTCCCAAATTAATAGGAGAAATTCCTATTTTTTTTTTCTATTGGCTTAGGCTTTCCTTGGAAATTATTCGCATACCCTGGAGAAGGCGATGACCACTGTTGTTCAAAAATAAAAGTTGTTTGTATCAGAAGGGAAATTTCCCCATTGTAAATACCCATTTCAATTAAGAATACATTTTCCTTCTTTTTTGTTAGATGGTAATTATCATGGATAACATAGACAAGCCTAAAAAAATAAATTTATATTGGAATAGATATGTGAAAACAGCAATTTAAAATTCAAGAAATTTTAGACAGCATTTCTCTGATTAGTCATATTCGATATCAGAAGGCCTAAATCTAGTGTGCTATCCAGCAGGAAAGAGCATTATTGAAAAAAAATCTTCAAACAATATAAGAGTATTGTTAAACGGGTGCAAGAAATATTTATGCCTCTATGTGGCAGAACATCTGAGGATTTTCTTCAATAGATAAATATTACATACTGTTTTTTATTTGCGAATAATGAATATATTAGATACAAGATTTTATATATTCATATATATGATATTATAAAGTATATTGCTCTCATCTTATACAGTTAACAAATAGATATATTCAGTTCAGAAAACACCTTGGAATGTAATGTAGTGGTTTTCATGGGTGCAGGAGATTGAAGATTATTTCCACCACCTACAAAAAAACAAATTCAAGCAAAACAGTATAAAGTACTCCCCTTAACAAATTAGTTCCCATATGTTTATAGTGGTCTTAAAATTTAAATTTGATCAAACATGAGACATAAGATTTTTATTGTTTCATTTAGGCCAATTTGCTCATCTATAGGCAAAAATCAACAAGTGTATGGTTTCTCAACAAATTTCTAACAAATAAAGAAAGATGAAAAGATTTTTTAAAAAATTTCTGGAACAATATTTATCAAAGGTAAATTACACAGGTCAGAGCTTACTTCCAAGATTTTTCTGAGTTACACTCCATGATAAACAAATGATATTTGTGCAATTTCTGTATTAAAAGAACGTTACTTAAACAGAAAAAACTTATCTTAAATGGTGGTTTGAGAATTATACACACACACCCATATATATATATATATATACATATATATATATATATATATATATATATATATATATATATATCAGGTGAATCTGATGAGGCCCAGAGAGAGCAGAAACACAAACTAATCTTTGTAGCG
>OY735210.1:18137211-18179711 GCA_963457665.1 Thysanoteuthis rhombus
TATTCTGATAAGCATTATGATGGATGTACCTTAATGTACAAAGTAACTTTATCAACATCATTATGTAATGTTGGCCTCTTTTCGCCAGCCTTGAAAAAATATTAGTCTGTAGGCCTCTGATATACATATTTACACCTATACATACATACATATCTGTATATATACATATACATACATACATGCATACATATATATATATATATATATATATATATATATACACGCACACACACACATACACATATATAAATACACACACACACACACACACACACACACACACACACACACACACATATATATATATATATCTATATATATATATATATATATATATATATATATATTTATATAAAGAGAGAGAAAGAGAAAAGATCCTTACTGGTTTTCCTATTTTTATAGGTTTTTTTTTTCAAAATTAGGCATAAGTTTCATAAATAACTGGATATATAAACTTACTTGTACAAAATTAAGATTTGATATAATATCAAGAGAGTGTAGCTGAATTTATTAATATTTCTAAGATTATTTACTTCATCATTTTAACAGAATGGTCAATTCAATGAGATATTTTTCAGTTAGACATTTTAAAGGTACAAAATGAAGGCTGTCATACATGAAATAAAGCTGTTTGGGTAAGATATATAAATTTCATCTTATTCTTTAGAAGAGCAAGCACTATACTTTAATTTCGAAAAAAAAAACGTTGTATAGATCACAAATACCAGGTCTCTGTTTTTTTTAATTAGATCTTACTGTTTAACATTATAACAGGCTTAATTTATTCTTATATTCATGATTATTCAGAATTACTCGAAAACAAAAAGAAATGAAAAAGAGATATTTCATTGCCAAACCTGCAAATAAAACATATTGTAAAATAAGCTGGTCACAAATATATCAATACAACCAATAAGCTACTTTTAGAAATACATACACAATTTCATGAAGAAGTTGTTTCATATGCATATGAAATTATAATAATTACTATCAACCCAAGGGAAATTATGAATCACCGCTATTTGCATATGCTGCATTTTACCTCATAAATCATGCATTGGTGGCAGTGGTAAAATCAAGTTACCTTGATGAAAATGCTACTTGTATGGTTTGTATTACAAATTCATGATTTGAAAAAAAAACGTGGGCGCACGCTAAGGGATTGATTTAACATAAATTTTCATTGTAAATTGAACAATCTAATAGAAAATTACTTTGTGGGGTGGGGGATGATTTAACATTTTCCCTACTCATTGAGAAGAGCGTACATGCAAAATTTAAAGTTTCTTCTATGAATGGTTAGGGCTGGGCAAAGTCCAGATAGATAGATTGATAGATAGATTGATATAAATATCAAAATACATGAAAAACTTGAACACAGCAACAGTGATAAAACCGGTTAGTGGGTAGTGGTGATTAGTGCATAGTGTTTCATTATAATATGTACATATTTGTTAACTTTAGATTAGAACCAAATCAATGTGAAGATTGAAATCAAAGTCAGAGATCAAGACTAAGCCAGGTGTTTCCTATACATTAGAATTTTTAAACAAAAGCAATGAGTTGGAGTAATGAATACTGAATATAAAGCAATTACAATCATACGTTTTCATTTTCTAATCATTTGAAGAGAAAAAAAATGATATGTTAGGTATTTAGTATTGCATTCTTAGAGATTAGGCAAAGTCAAATTTGTAGTTGTTTTGATGATAACTCTTTAACCCACATTCTACATTAAAAAAACAACAACGATTCTCCATAGTTCACATTTACACATTTATTTTTTTCAATTTTAGAAATAATGAAAAAAAAAACTTGACCTGCTTTCAAATAGTCATCCTTCATGTCTTCTCTTTGATAAGTAAGATAAGACAAAGTTGAAGTTTCCTGAGAAATTACTCTTTTAGAGGCAGGTAAGCACTACTTTAAGAACTTTTGGGTGATCTTGAAAAGTTGAAATTCAATTAAAAAGAAAGCTATGAGAGCCTTTAGAGTTTTAGAAAACAACTAAAGGAGAGAAAAGAAACAAACTCACGCATACTGTGAAAATGAGGAAAAAAACTTTGAAAAAAGCATCGCATAATGTTGGCATTCAATTTTTTTTTAATTAAGGAAAGTTTTTTAATGTGCTAGACCAGTTAACATACCATAATGAAAGTAACGTCCCTTGCTCAGAGTTGCCAATTTAGATAGTTTTTAAAAATCTAAATCTAGATGTTTTTGGTTAAGTCTGAATGTCAGATATGGCTGTTAAGATGATTTTTTTATTAAAATCAGTTCAATTCTTATATAATTTATCATTATAGAATAGATAATATTTTCAATAAATCAAGTGATATTTCAATGGAATAAATACTGATTATAAAAATCAAATTCAATTTATCGATAATATGTAATATATATTCTAAAATTTTTCTGGTTGTTTTAAGATATATTTTGACTCAATTTTAGATGCGAACTTGAAAATAAACATTGCCTTTGCTAGATCTTCACTCATGAAAAGAATGAGCACATCTAGGTCTAACTTTTAGCCTTGTTTAATAAGCAAACAATAGCAGATATAATTTAGTCTTAAAACATTTGTCATAACAAGTGTTGTACCTATGTAGATCTCTTCATCATTTTATAGATGGGTTTAGATTTTCCTCTTGGTTTTTAGCATTTCTTTCAAAACACTAAATTTTTGCAAAAATGTTTAAATTAGACATGTTTACATCAGATTGCAAAATATCAAATCGTTTTGATTATTAGCACAACAGGTTTGAGTAGCCACACAATAGAAACCATCATATGACTAACACTTTTGGGGTAGATCAATTAAAGGAGTTGTTTTTCTCACCTCTATTTTAAAGCATATGGTTCAATACTTTCCCAGGGAAATACTCCCTAACTTGAAAAATGGAGACCAACTTGAAAAATGGAGAAACCATGGCTGGCTAACTATA
The DNA here is from genome assembly GCA_963457665.1 of Thysanoteuthis rhombus. Classification (NCBI taxonomy): domain Eukaryota; kingdom Metazoa; phylum Mollusca; class Cephalopoda; order Oegopsida; family Thysanoteuthidae; genus Thysanoteuthis; species Thysanoteuthis major. The sequence continues at coordinate 18,140,157 of OY735210.1, forward strand.
TAAGTATCTCACAGACAGTTTTTTTGTTTATCTGAAAATTCTCTCTCTTTTTAGAATTTACTTGTTTTTTGCTTGTTTTTTGTTTTTTTAATTAAGACTTTTTTGAGAGATAAAAAAACTGTCTTTGAGATACATACATAGCTAGCCAGCCAGACCAACTTGAAAAATGGAGAAACCTGTGTTGACGTATTTGGTGACTGTTTTGGTTGACGGTTTCGAATAAAGAAAAAAATTAAAACATAGATCGATTGACAAAAAAAAAGTAGCACCAGGAATATGAATATTTTAGTAAAATTAGTGAGTATTTCTCTGGGAAAGTATTGAACCATGTGCTTTAAAATGCATATGAAATCATGTATATGTAAATTGGTATAGTTAGAATTTCCTCAGACAAGATTTTTGAATACCTTTTGAACCAAGAAAATGAACCAAATGTAGCAAAATTTTTTGTTTGCTTGCGAGACTGGCCACTTATGTCACTACTGATCAATACTAGATTGGTGAGACTTGCAACCAAGAAAACATCATAACAGAGGTGTATGAGGAAGGGACTCAGCACACTCAATTCTTTGTTTTGGAGAGAAAAAAAAAGCTAAAATAGATTTGTGAATTTATAGGGAAAACAGTAAAAGGGTGGGTAGAATTTAAGACAAATCAATGATAAGGATTAGAAGGAATGAAACTGAAAAGGAAGATATGAAGAAAACATAGAAAGAGAAGAAAGAAAAGTAAGAAAAGTGAACAAAAACATTGAAAATAATGAAATTACAAACATGAAAGAACAAAAAGTAATGAAAAAAAATAGAAAGGTAGGGAAAATGAGAATGAAAGTGAAAATACAACAAAGAAGAAGAGAGAAAGAGGAAGAAAAGCCAAGGGAGAGAATAAAAAAGAGATTTTCAGCTTAAATCCTTTAAAACCAATCTGCTCATTGACAGAGAAAAGAGGAATTATTTTTTTTCCAAGAACAAGAAGTTCCCCTTTTAGCTAGAACTGGAAAAAAACATTAATAAAAATGAAATATTTAAAAGTAATGTTTAGTTTTCTATTTTGGGACATTCTGTGTCTCAAACCATTGAAGAAATTAGACTGAAAGATGGTTAAATTCAAGTTGAGAGAACAAAAAAAAAAAAAATCAAAATACACTGCAGAACAGATAAACATAAGGAGATGATAAATAAACTGCATTCACTGAAACAAAAGTGAATCCAAACACAAAGAAGATATTTTACAGGTGAACACAAAGATGTAATCAAGTAGAATAATTGTACAAAAGTCAAAAGATAATCATAGCTTTATTAATAATCGTACACATTTTCTGAGCCTTTCTGAATCTAGAAATAATTTGAAAAATATTGACAGCTTTGGAGATCTGAAGCAAGAGCAACTGAGAATAAAGGAAGGGCACATGTACAAGTTGTAGTGTGCTGATGCTATACCAGAAAGTGAGAAACACCTAAAAAATATTGCATTCAGAGCACTGAGAGCTGAAGGGTTTCAGTTTTCAGATTCTGATATGCATTTTTTGGAATGGTTCGTTCAGGTAACAGTAAAAATGGTTCTGTCACACAATATAGCAGCACAAGAGGAAAGGAATTCCTCATTTTGATGTACCTATATATCTTTGTTGTCCTGTAATTGCATATTTATCTACATTCTTAAAGTATGTACATTATCACACAGTGTTTATATACATATATATATATATATATATATATATATATATACATACATAAATAAATCTGAGTGAGGTTTTGTGTGTTTTTTATAGATAGATAAAAAGATTTTATTTTGGTATATATGAATTTTAAAATATCTATCTGTAAATATGTGCAGTACTGCATAAGCTTTAGGATACATATAAATGCAATTTTGTACAACATTGTGAATAAAAACATGTACCATAGAAATAAGTAAAAAAATTTGCCATTCTATGAAAGAATAGATATGTATACATACTTATTTATGTACATGCACACACATATAAAGCTTTCTAGACTATATATGTATGATATATATTGTGAGTAAAATATTCCAACTGTATTGATAATGTATTTGTATTCAATGAATGTACATACACACATTATGTTTGTATACCTGGATATACGAACTCACAACCTGTCTCTCTTTCTCTCTCTCTCTCTTTTGCTTCATACATAGTCTTATGTAAGTTTGTGTATGATTGTATGTAGACTTCTTTGTATAGGAAGGGTTTATTCAGATATTCAATATCAATGGCAGTTTTGATGTAAGTGCACATATTTCTATGAATAAATACACAAAAATATACACAAATACACACATTAGACTGGATAACATTTTTAATGAATAAGATGATTATGTACTAGTGCTGTTTGACCAGGTGTGTTAAGATACCTGTGTATGTTTTATTAATCCTTTATCTACGAGTAAATGCCTCTCAGTTTGTGAGTCTGTCTCTTGGTTAAATTAGTTATATATATATATATATATATATATATATATATATATATATATGTATATATAGGCTTTGGCATGCATTTTGATTAATATGTACATTAGAGTAAAGATGTAGTGCGGTATGACTGTTATCAGCATGAAGAATGAGTTAAAATTCTGGCTGAAACTGTTCACTTTACATTGATGCCCTTGGAAAAGACATGAATATATCTCTCCCTACACTCAATCCTGTCACCAGATATCTATTATGAAGTGTCCCATCATTGACATACGAGAGAAGGGATTGGGTTCGTGAGCACATTGGAAAACCAGTCTTCCATCATGATAGATATATACATAAAATAAATCATCTCATAGAAATTTAAATATATACATTAATTTTTCAATGAGTTATAATTTGCGTATATATATATATATATATATATATATATATATATATATATATATATATACATATATATATATATAGTCTTATAACCACATTTTTATTTTAAAGATTTCATAAATTTTATACGGTCCAAAATCATTCTATGATGATCATGCAAGTCAATTACTTTTTGATCTCTGTTAAAGTACTGTGTTCAGGGTATTCTGTGTTATGTACAGAATTTATTTTCATTACTATTATAAATATGTATGATTATATGCATTATATTATATTAAAAGTCTTATTTGAAATAATCTCTTATTATTACACAGTGAATATATCATTTGGCCTAGGCAACATAAACAGAAAAAATAATTACAGAAAATGGGGCTGCAGCAGGAAATCGGCATATTGTGATGGCTACCCTAATGTTCACTGGTTTGATTCCTATATCATCCTAACTCTTTTTAATTGTTTATTGTATTTATGTTATACAGGCCTAATGATACATTCAATGTGTAATAACGGGAGATCATTTCAAATGAGAGTTTCGGTATAATACAATGCAATTCATTAACATTATATCGGATCATACACCCATCTCTGAATATAATATATTATATATATATATATATATATATATATATATATATATATATATATATATATATATATATATATATATATATATATGTATGCAAGTATCTTTATCATTCTGTATATGTTTTAGTTATGCTTTAAATAAAATACAGATTCGTGCTTGTTTATAAAATGCGGGATTCATCATCAAAATCTGATGCGTGTGTGAGTGCATGAGCTGATGCACTTGCCTTTCCATTACATGTGTCTGTGTGTTTGTGTTGATGCAAACGCTGCTGCATTTGACAAAAGATACGTTTGTGTATGCCGCCCCCCCCCACCCGTGTGTCCGTGTGCAAAAATAATATGCATTGCTGCTTTACAATTTGAAGCCTCTCTTCCATTGCCATTTTTTTTTTTTTTTTGGTAGATGGGCGGGTGGGAGAGTGGAGGTAGATGTGGCTGTAGGTCTAACGGGTATCGGCTCAGCGCTGAGAATGGACTCGGCGAGCTGAGTTCAAACTCCGGCAAGGACAGATTTGTGTTCACTTCGCACTGTTGTCCTTGGCAAAGGCATGGATCCATCTTTGCTCTTGCCAGCTATGGATAAAATAGCATCGGTTTAAGCGATGCCACTGGGTGCTTGTTGCCTCTATTTCACATATTTCAAACATGCCGAGTAAGTAGTAAATTTCGAGATACTGAGCTCATACAGAAACGGCTTAAGCCATAACCAGTGTAAATAGCACTACTTACTTTAAACCTAAGGTAAACATCTTCAAATGATATATACTTATCTATCTATTCATAAATGTATGAAATGTTGAATTTTGTACAAATTGGCGTAATTTGGACAAATTGTATAAAATTTTGGGCAAATTGAGCCCTCTGACCCCGTTAACCAAGGATTTTCCATATGCTCATGTATATACTTAAGGGAGCCATAACGAAAGTACTCTTTCCATGTTGGTGTTTTTGTCTAAGTGGTTCTATACTTGCATATATATGTTTATATAGTTATGGAATTTGTTATGAAATCCTGTGATGTTCAGTAAGGATTAGTATGAAAGTATATGGATAAATAAAAAGGAGCCAGCCTATCTGCTCTTGTATTTCTTATTAATTTATCATTTTACATTTATGTGGGCTTGTATTTCTTATTTCTATATTCTATGCATACAAGATCAATTCAGTTTATTCCATATATACATTTATATATATATATATATATATATATATATATATATATATATATATGAAATAGTGATTAGCAGACTACTATCTCTCAGCAATCAAGTCAATAAACACTAGACCTGAATAAGAATGAATGACTCAGAACATACATATATATATATATATATATATATATATATATATATACCCACTTGAACACATCTATATCATTATCTATATACCTACTCATATCAATATATCTATTAATCTATACTGATTCATATCTACCTAGGTTTTAACATTTACCTCACTATCTCGATTGTTCATAGTCATGTAATTCAGTATAGAATTTTCAGTTTTCTATGTTGTAGGGGCACCCAAATTTCTCAGGTGAGTCAGGTGATGTAGCATTATAGAGCTCATCCATCATTAGGCTTCCTCAATCCAACTCTTTGTGCTGAGTGCTTAGTAGAGAGGCATTGAGTACCATTTTTCCAGTCAATGATATGATTGGGCCTTGGATTGAATCCAAAGCATACTGAACTGGAGGCGAACACTCTATCATTAGGCCACAACTCTAATTTTTATACTTATGAATGTATAATCTAACTGGAGAAGAGAATTGAGGCCCTCCATGGTTTTAGACAAAAGACACATGGCATTAACTGTGCGTACCAAAATACTCACACTGGATGCACTTATGTTTTCATGTATGCACACATAATCATATATATAATTATATCCTTATATATACATATGATTTTAAATTGTGTTATATTAACTCTTATTTGGAATGATCTCTCGTCTTCACATGGATAATGTATCGCTGGAACTAGACAAGGTAAATAGAATAAATGATTAAAGAAAATGGGGCTGCTGCAGGAACTTAATATATGAATGTAATATATAATATTACGCAATTTATAATCATTCTGTTGGAACATATATATCCATTCCTTAATACAGATACATATATATATATATATATTTACATATATGAATATATATATGTATATATGTATGTTGATAGATAAATGAATATATATATATACATATGTGCACATATATAAGATATATGATGTATATAAAAATATGTATACTTGTACATACATCTATATCAATGTATACAATTTCACACAGTAAGCATACCTATATTTATATATAGGTATACACGATTATATATATATATATATTCATATATTTGTTGTCCACATGTCTACATAGATATATGTATATATATATATATATATTTTTTTTTTCAAGCCAGAATCATAAGTGTAAGTATATATTAGCAAACTATATTCATATGTGTATGTATGTGTGTGTGTGTGTGTGTGTGTGTGTGTGTGTGTACACATGTGCATGTTTTCATCTGTGTCTTTGTTTGTGTACAATAAAGTAACAAGTCCTAGCCATGATGAAGTGATCTCTCTTTGCTTGGGGATGTCCTTGTCTGTACAACAGTGCGGGTGTGCTGCTGTGTCTGTGTGTTCAGATGAATGACTCTACCAACAAACGAACGAATGAATGAATGAGTGAAAGATTGAATGAGCTACCCAACAAACAAACGAGTATATGAATGAATGGAAGGATAACCATGTCTAGTGGTCGATTTGGTGACACACCTTTTCACTTTCCTCGGTGTTATTCCGAGTTAAATATCTATCTATGTGAGAGCTAGAGTATTGTTGATCGAATACATACATCTTTCTATTTATATACTGGGGGCCCAGGTGTTACATGGATTTTACTAGGGCAAGACTAACTTCTTTGGAGAAGAGCTCTTTACCTTTAATTTTTTTCCTCTACGGATAAAAAATATTGTGGGTGCAGGTTGATAGCATGGAAAATGGATTTTGTGAACCAGGTTCAAACTCCGGCAGGAGACCATTTGCATTCACTTTGCATTAATACCCTTGAGAAAAGGCATGAATCTAATTCTCCCGCTAGACATGGGCAGATAGAGCCCTTAGCTTTTTGAGGCTGACCATCTTGGCCATTAAGTTTGGCACTCCAGCCCAATAAAAAATCAGTAATTACTACAATGATTGGGTCTCCCGCAATCGAACAAGATATAAAGAAAATCATGCACTGTGACACAAGAAGCAGCTTTGCTTCATTTTTGAAGAATATAACAAGAATGGAACTAGAGATAGAATCCAGAACCTCACAGTCCGTAAACCTATATTTTACCACAAAGCTATAATTGGAACATGTCAATTTTAGTGGTATTTTTGCATTCATTTGGATATATATCTATCTGTGCATCCAAGCATATAAAGTGTATCTAATTCAAATGCCTTGTGATATTTGTTATTTTACAAATATGATGATATATTGACTTTGTAAGGCTGAACAATGAATAAAGGAATAAATATCAATTTGTGGAGTCGTTTTTATGCCAACAATGCTTACACAAAAGCATTTTACCTCACAACTTACAATTAACAATTATCTGTATAAGATGATCTAGTCCGACACGTGTCTATATTTTTATGTACTTGTGATCTGAACTTAAATTGTATATTGTGTTCAACAATATCTTTATTTGTTGAAAATATTGAAAGGTGTTATAAGAATTGGTGAAAATTACTGAGATTGTTATTCCCTGAAATAGGTGAGATACTGATTCAAAGACCTTCAAAACCACTCAAAAACAAACTTGGAATAGCACAGAGGGCTATGGAAAGAGCAATGTTAGGAATAACTGTTGGTGATTAAAAGAGATCAATAAGAATCAAAGAGAAGATCAGAGTGAAAGATATCGTACAAGTAATTGAGCAACAATAATGGGAAGGGTAAGTAGCAATAACAAGAGACAACAGATGGAGCTAAAAGCTAACTGATTGGTGCCTGTGGGACAGCAAATGCAGTAGGAAAAGACCCGACACAGCAATGGTGTTATGAATGGTGCTGCTGCTACTGATATGTACGTAGCTGAAACTTGTAAAATGTTTCTACAAATGTGTATTATATACTCATTACATATCTATAATAAGAGAATATATCTATATATAATTATTTTTATCATCATTATTGTTATTTATATTAGAAACTGTCAACACTGGTCATCATAGTTTCTTCAGTTCTCAAGTGATTCTGGCTGCTTGGCTATCTATTCATCTATAGATGTCTTATGCATACAGGCAATTCCAATGGAGCTTAGGTGTAAAATTTGAACATTTACTCATTATGTCGGGAAAAAGAGTATAAATTTTTTCCAGGTTGGGGATCAATTTACAATTTACAATTGTTAGTGTCCGACTTTGTTGATGCTTATATATATATATATATATATATATATATATATATATATATATATATATATATATATATATATATATATATATATATATATATGTATACATATACATATATAAATATATATGTATGAGTGTGTGTGTGTGTGTGTGAATATATATAAAAAATATATGTGCATATAACTATATAAATATATATAAGTGTGTGGGTGTGTATGTGAATATATATATATATATATGTATATATAATTAAATAAATATATATATATGTGCGTATGTGTGTTAATATATATATGTATATATACATATGTATATGTATATATAGTTATGAAGATGTATGTATATATATATATATATATATATATATGAAATAATGCATGTATGACAATGTACACATAAATGGCGATATATGAGAATATATTCATACATGAAAATATATATATACATGTATGTATACATACACACATATGAAAACATGTATATATATATATATATATATATAAATATATATATATATATATATATATATATATATATATATATATATATATATGAAAATATATATATATATATATGAAAACACTGATATACATTTCATTATTGTTATATTTTGAGGGTTGAGTTTTCTTTGAATGAGGAGTGCTCGTTATTGGGGTTAGAGATATGAAAATAGGTGTGCATTGAAAATTTATTTGCTTTGCAGGGACTCTGAGTTTCATGCCAGTAGTGTAATTGTCAGACTTTCTACAATTTCATACATATATATATATATAGATATATGTGTTTGTGTGTGTATCTGTATATTTGTATGTATGTATATATATTTTTACTTCCATTATGTTCTTTTCACTGACTGTCATTGTTTGATGGCCCGTCTGAAGGGTTGAAGAAATCAACAAAAAACTAAGATGAAACTTAGTAGAAGTCAAAGATCAATAAAGATGGTTCACAATACTTCCTTTCCTTCCCTTAAAATAATAAAATAATAATCATATCTTAGAAACTGACCTGATTGAGCACAGAGTTATTTGTCTGTAGGCTTCATTACCATTTTGCCTTCACTATGAACTGGATTAAGTTGAATTTTTATTAATGAAAAAAGAAGAGGAGTTGAGACAACTTTCCCTATGAACTAAATTCTGTTGAATTTTTCTCAATGAGAAGATGAAATGGGTAGAGGGAGAAGCAAAAACATCCACAGATTTAGATTGAGTTAGTTTTACTGCTGCTATCACTGTCTCCATAGTATCAAACAAAAAACACCAAAACATGAGTAAGAATTGATTTGAGGTATATGAAATATGTGTGCCATTGTTTAACAGCACGGTCAATTATGTTATTGAGAAATGAATATACAAATCCAACAGAATAATGATCAATAATTTAAAATAATATAATGTATCCATAATTATTGTCAGATTATGTATCCTTTCCTTAATAATATAATCGCTCTAGTTGAGAAACAATAGTGAGGTCAGTGAATTAACAAAATAAGATCGGGATATATAGCAGATATTTGGACTTTTGACTTACAAGCGAGCAGTTCAGCTCAATGGTAAGAGCAACATCACATCAAGGTGGCTTCCTATTAGTTGCAGGTTTGATTCCTGGAATAGCCCATTTCTTTAATAGTTTATTCTATTTATGCTGTCGAGGCCAAATGACATATTCTCTATTTAATGACAGGAAGTCATTTCAAATAAAGTTTCAAATGGTGACGCTTTTATAATTTTATATTTGTACATACATATATATGTATACACACACAAACAAATCCATATGTACATGTAAGTTGATGCATATCAGTGCAAGTCAAAGACTTGTATTGTGCTGACTGTTGGATGCAACTTGAAGGCTCCTCTTTGGTCCTCTACAATCCTTTCACATAGGGTAGGGCATTACTGCATTTACAATTTTTTCAACCCTATTCTTACAGCTTAGGGTGTACTCTGTTAGCTGCTGAGTGCACTGGGAAATGTGTCCTAAAGAAGAGTTTTCTGCACACTCCTCTTATACCGGGAATCAAACCTGGATCTTCCTGTGTGTGAATCAGATGTGCTAACCATTAATTACACCACCTGAGCAGGAATAACGCACATACACACACATATATATGAACTGAGAACATCATTATGTGCCAAAATAAATTTAATAATTTAATTTCTATCCTTAACTTCAACATAGGCAGATGTGAAGATGCATCCACGTACATACCTCCCTGACATATCAGTAGATGTAAGTTTTGCGAATTTTAGTCATACATAAATTAATAAAGGTAACAGTTAATGTTACCTGATCACTTTAGCACTATCATAATGATCTATTAATGTGTTCAGTCGTACTTATCTGTGCAAGTAATGTATTGATCAAAGTACATTTTTGGGGGTACCATCTCTACACAAAGCAACAACAGATCTGACAGCTTTATATCTCGGTGTGAATACTGGGTAATGTGGGCTTGCTCATGCACATGTGTGTGTGTGTTTGTGTGTGTGTTCGATCCAGGCTGTGGCATAACTACTAGTGTGCTTGTGTGTTCGTCCAATCAACCACTCTGTCAGTGTCATTTTTAGCAATGACATTCAGGGGGGTATGACTAGAGATTTGGTGGCCCAAGGGCCTTGGCTCCCTGAGCACCCCCCCTCCAACTCTTTGTTAGACTTGTTTTGTCAGTAGAAATGCAGTTGATGAACTAATATTTATAAAGCTTCCGGGGGGCCTCCTCTATGGTGTGTCGAGGGGTCATTTTCAAATCACCCCATCTCCCTCAATTATGCTTGTATACACTCATAAACAAATATGTCAGTACACTATGTATGAGGACATATCCTCATGTGTGTTAGTATTGATACTAGTATATATGTATGTGTTTGTAAATGTTAGAACCTATATGTATTTACAACTTTTACAACTATGTATGATGTTTTTTGCTATATTTGCAGAGGGAGCTGTTTAAAAAAATAATGGATAATGTTATCAAAACACTTATTGTAATTAAAATCAGTTGGTCCCAAACACTTTATTTGAAATGAAATAAAAAACTTAAAAAATTGAAAAATGATTTTATTATCTTATAAAGTTGTTTATAACAATGAATCTAATGTCACAAGGCTAATGCCTGTTCCAAAGGTGCATGTTTGAAAAAGTGCTGACTTTACGGTGTGTGTAGCAGCCTGCCATAATAGTCATGTGAAGTAATTTCCACTTCTCATATGAAACTACAAAACTTCAGAGTATTTATATCACTTCTCTTCAGTGTTGTCAATTCATATCTGGATTTAGACCAATAATTTTAGATAAAAGATCTATAATCTGTATTTTTGAAAATTTATATTACATTTCTCAAGAATTGCTGATCTAAGAAACTTCAAACTCGACACTGCGCTGCCTATTGTGCTGACCAATGTATCTGGCAAATGTCAATTCCATACAATGGCGAGTTGTTGAGTAAATGTGGTGCATAAGATTTCTTGAGAACTTCTGATCAAAACAACTTCAAACTCAAGCCGGCTGTGCTGACTATTATATATGACAAATTAGTACAATGGCCAGTCGTCAGATAATTGCAGTGCATACATGCATAGAGTACTTCAATTGTAGTTACATATCAACGAAATAATGAATGTAGATTTATAACTGTGAACGTAAATAGTTCCATTTTTGAAATCCTTTGCTTAAAGATATTCATTGGTTATCATTATCTAAAGGACTTTATCCCAAAGTCATCACTTGTATACCAAGTACAGTTTGAGTACCCTTCGTCCAAAATGCCAAAGACCTGAAGCATTTTTTAATTTTTCATTTTGGAATATTTGAATATACATTATTCGACTCTCCAATAGCTTTACTTTCTGTGCTTCATTAATGTTTTCTCCTATTTTTATCACTTTTATTTAGACATGTATCTACAACCTTTTTGATGTTTTCAACAATACCTATGCACAGATTAATAAGAGAATAAGCAAAAATGTAAGTCTGGCAGCAATAATAATCTGTTTTGATTTGGACCTGTCCCTTCTTTCATCATTTGTGAAATAATTTTACATTTCTAAAGAGTTACTCAAAGATAAACAAGCTCTTACTGTAGTCAGAATGAGTTGAATGCTTTGGAAATCTGCCTTGTCTCTTGTCTTTGAATCATGTGAGGTCAGGATGTGGAATCTTCTACTTGTGATATGATTTTGGCTTTTTAAAAAGTTTGGACCATTTCCATTTTTGGAATTTCAGATAACGATTAATTGATTGGTAATGAAAAAAAAAAAGAAAGATAGCCTGTGTGTACATGATAGATATGAGTCAACCAGTGAATATTTGAAAAAAAATTTCCTTTTAATGAGAATATCAAATAAATTGAATTGACTTAATGTTACTTCCTGGTGGACAACGAAATCTTCCTTATTCAAGTGTATGGGTTCTTGTGTATATATGATTTTGTAAGCTAATTAAATGGTTATTTATTGAACTGAATCTAGTTTGACAAAATCTAGGCTGGACTATGCAAGGGTATTTATCTAGTACCATGTAAAGGTGTATAGCAGTGAGATCTGGTCATTAATCAATGAAACTGGGTTTGTGTTGCTTGAATCACATCACACATGTATAAACCTGTGGTATATATTGACTAACTAACAAGCATAAACAACCCCTGAAAGTTTTCATCTGTTCACCATCTTGACTTGAAGCAGACATGTTTTTCTGGTGTGTTGTGAAAATGGCCAATTCCAAAATCAAACAACAAAACAATCTATTGATTCACTTGGACACATGTGCAAATGGCTCGCAGCCTCCTACATAAACTTCAGTTAATTTACAAAAAGAGTCAATTAAAATTTTCTGGGTTTATCGATGGTCACTCATTGGTCAACATATAACACATGGTTTGTGCACTGTGTTTCAACTTATTTAAGTTTATCTTCATTATTTAATATCTACACCTCATATGCATGCAAAAATGAGTATATATATTTACACAAACATACATGCTTAGATATACACACTTAAACATGTTTGTGCAAGAATTCAATTATTGTGTGCAATTGCATGTTTGAGTGTGCACTCATTATGATGAACATATACATTTTAAGCATATAATTAAAAAAGGATAACCCATTGATTTATTATATCTTTGAATTTTTGAGATGAGGTATTATTATCATTTCTATTACTATTTGGACTATCCTCATGGTTGTTTTTCATACAACGGCCGAAATGTTGTATGAAAAACAACCAAGATGAGGATAGTCCGAATAATAATAGAAACCATAAATTTATGTTGGTTTTGAAATTCAAAAGTTTGTGCTTCTTTTGCTACATAAATAAAAAACCTTTTGGCTATATAGGAAAACTTATACCATTAAGAACCAAACTGCTGGAATTAATCAGCATTATGTATTGCCTAAATTGAATGAATGACTGTCTGAGGAATACAGATGTTGTAAGCACCAAATTGAGTTGATTGAGATCGAACCAACTTAGTCACCTTTAAAAGCTTCTTTTGATTATCAAGTGCAATATAGCAGGCAATCTATAAAAGGTTGACATGAAAATGAAGTATAATTGTGTGCTGTCTTCTTTTTAGATTAATATCAGTCCAAGAGATATCCATTTGGAATTATTAGAATTGTTATTAATACCATGGCTATATGATAGGCAAAAATTGGTATCAATATATTTACATCTATATCCCTGATATCATGTCACTACAAAAAAATCTATTTGTCTATTAGGAAGCGTCAACCAAAAGTGTCAAAAAAGGTTTGATCAGTTTTCAAGTGAGTCTAGCTGGCTGTCTGACTGGCTATCTATCAATGTATGTCTTTCCCAGGTACAGGCTGCACCGATGGAGCCAAAGGGCTTAACATCAAAGCATTTACTCCCTATTAAGTTCGGAAATTTTTTAAAAAATTCCCTTTCAAAATAAGTTTTTAGATGAGGGTTCAATTCATAACATAAATTTATGCCAAATGGGCCCCTCAGTTTGTGTCTGGCACCCTTAATAAGAAAATACTAACTTTCTTAATCATCATCATCATCATCATCATCATCATCTTTTATTGTCTGTTGTTGGATACAGACCTTCTCCAGCGTTCACCAGATCTCTCTATCATGGGCGTCATAGAGCCAATACTTTTTGAACTTTGCCCCTGTATCTCATATTCTGCTGGCCTCGGTTTTACATTTGATCCCTTGGGATCCTGGTTGTGAGTCATGATGTCCTACTACCCAATAAAAGGTGATAGAAGTAATTTGTCCATTGATCAATTCTTTTTTCCAATTTTTTAATTAATCACCCCCCCACTCCACCAACACCAAGATGAAGAGAAAAGCAGATTTTCTACAGATAATTTTAGATAATTTTTTCAGATGAATAGTTCTGGCACATATGCTGGCTACTATGTTATATATATATGCAAGGCATGGATATTTTTGTCTTATTTTTATATCTGTAAAATCAAGAAATAAGCAAAAGCTATTTCTATGTACACACATATATATGTATATATATATATATATATATATATATATATATATATATATATATATATATATATATATATATATATATTTATATATATATATATATGCAGTCAATGAGCCTTCAATAAGTTGAAAACATCAAATCAAATTTTTGATTTTTAATGTAAGAACATTTATTTTTGAAATGGTATTCTTCGTGTTTTGAGACCTCATATATATATATATATATATGTATACATACAAATCAGGAATACATCAACATCTCCAGCCATTATAGATCTTTCCCATCTCCTTCACAACCTCGATTGAGCTAATCTGTTATGTCTTACCCACAAACCCTTCCATCTTGCATCTGGTCTTTTCTTAATGTATTTACTGCACAATTAGCATTGATTGCTTTACTCTTTGCTCAATCTGTTGACATTTCTTCTTGCTATGTGTCCAGTTCATCTCTCATTTTATCGTTTATACACATATATATATATTTATACCAGCTAATCATTCTGTAAATCTATTCATAATATTTTCTATTTATCTCTGTCAGCTTATTATACTAATCAGTTAATCTGCTGACATATATATTTTGCATGTGTTGGAAGATATAGAGATAGACAGAATATATATATATATATATATATATATATATATATATATATATATATATATATATATATATATATGTATATATTTATATATATATATATATATATATATATATATATATATATATATATATATATATATATATATATACATATGTATATACATATATATATATTCAACATATGTATATGTGTGTAAAAAATATATTTATTTATTTATTTATCAAACATGTATGTGTTTAAAAATATATATATGTATATGTACAAACATTCATATCAAAGAATCGTTCTGTGAATCTATTCGTCTGAAAAAAAACTGTATATACCATAAGAAAAAGCATATGTCTTACCAAACAACATGCAATTACAATATGTGTGAGTATGTCCTGAATAATACTCATTAAATAAAACTCAAAAATAAAATCAGAACAATCAATTGGTCCCCTCATAAATTTATCTTCAGTTTAGGATGATGATAGGATATTTTTCTGTACATTTTAATGGACATAGTAACATGTAAATCTTTTGACAAAACCACTTTTGATGAATGGTAAGTTTGCATTTCAATGTTCATGTTCTTTGAAAAAAAATTAACTGAATATGAATGATTACAGTTGTCCTGTGGTTGGTTATAGCATTGGCTCATAATATGACGGATGGTTGGTTGACCCGAACAATTGTACCTGCATAATAGCCTACTCATCCAGAAAACTGCGAATGAAAACAGAATTTCCGTTTGAGCCCGTAAGCCTGGGCTTGAGCACTATTTTACCACACTGTAAGGCTGTTGAATAACACAGGTGACACAATTCCTAATCAACCTTCACTAAGACATATACTCGACTGTAGCTGGCTAACTAACCATAAAATGAAATGATTTAAATAAAAACATTCCTGTCGTAAATGAACAAAACTTTTAATACATGAATTTGTGCTTTTCTCATCAGGAGCTCCGACCCAGGTTATCTAAGAGTGCAGCCACTTATAAATTGAAAGTGTGAAGTTATTGATGCAGATATATTAATATTTTCTTTTAAAATACAGAAATTTTCTTTACTTTGTTATACATTGTGGTTATTTTGGTGACATCATCTAATAAAAAACAAACAGTAAAGAATGCATTTATTTGTTCAAGTTTTTATACAACAGACAATGTTTACCATCTTTCATTGATCCCCCATCCTTGAGTATTCCTCATACCGATCCTGCACTTATCAGGGATCGGTTATAACATGGTTGGCTTTCTTGGACCCATTGATTATAATGAATGTAATAACTTGACGTACATTCAGAGATCAGAGTAGATGTTTTCTAGTATGTATATAACGACATATTTCACAAAGCTTATATACTTACATGCTACCCCTCTGTCCCTCTGTCCCTCCCTCTCTCTCTCTTTCTTTCTCTGTATATATATATATATATATATATATATATATATATATATATATATATATATGCACATATATCAATAAAAAGCCTGATATGGTATTTTGAAATACCATATCAGTTTTTTTTTCCAATTTTTTCTGTCTTCTATATTTGTTCTGACAAAATCTATCTTAAAACTCCTATATTTCCTATATTAAGTCATCGACATTTTTATTGATGATTTGGGAAAAAACCAAAATACTATAAACTGTTCAGCCATGGAAACAAACACTTCCTGGATTTAATGGTTAATTACTCCAATTATGTATATATGTATATATATGTATACATATGAACATACAGAAATATCAAAATGCATGTTTTATATGTACACGTACTAAAACAACTCTTGATTGGGCTTGTGTATTTAGATACATATACATATATATATACATGCATTTGTAGATACTGTTGTCTGTTATAACATACATGCATACAAATTGACATTATTCGAAAGCATAAATGTTTTTAAAAATTAAGACCAACCACTTACAACATACACCAAATAAAGGATGCTGTTAAAAATACAACTTCAAACGAGATGTGTTGTTTGCTTTACTGACATTTTGGCGATGCAATAGGAAGGAAGAATTAGTGATGCAAACTGAGTCCCGAACAAGGGGCAATGAAGACAGTGGGTCCTTCCCTTAGGGGTCCCACAAGGACTTGACTCTAACAAAGACAGATGGACAGAGGAAGAGTGAAGAGTTTTCTTGGCACCAGGCTATGACTTGATCTGTCATCTGCTCATATCCTTACCTCAGTGATAAACAAATAGAAGCAGCCTCAGCCCTAATCTGAATAATTCACTGGTTGAACCTCCATACACACAGTAATTAATGCCAGCACTCATACTCAGTTCACTTTTCTGAAAATTTTCAAAATTAGAAATACTGTTCAACATTTATTTTGTAGGTAGCCATTATTGAGGTACTGTGTACCCTTTTCCTCTCTCTGCTATACCCCAGTCTTGATGCCATCTGCCAACCCAATCTTTGAAAGCTCAGTTTAACATACCACCATCACCATTGTGGGCATCTGTGAAACTTTTTCTCATATAAATTATTGGTGATTCCTTCTTTGCTTCATAACAATTAATCTTTTGAAAGTGATTTTTCATAGGAATGCTTTACTTTTAGGGGAAATCTTGAATTGCTTGGAATAGGTCTTGTTATAGGTTTCAAATCTTTCAAAAACAATTTCCTTAGACCAGAATTCTTTCAATTAATTCTTATCTGAATCTTAACAATCTTTTAGACTTACAAATGACTGATGAATCTCCAACAATTAAAGGAAAGTCTTTCGAAACGGTGAAAGCTTTTCAAGATCCTCCAAGAGAGGGAATGATAGAATAATGCAGTATAGTTTAAAACAGTTGGAGTTTTTCCTTCCTTTTGACTGATATTATCTCTTTCTCTCTGAAAGTATCTGTATTTTAATATCTACAACACTTCATTAATGACTTGAACTTTTTTTGAAGTATGGAGTGCTTACTTGGCCATAAAGCTTACTCTAAAATTGAATAAAATAAAAACTATGTAAAAATACTCCTTATTTTGAAAGCCTCAACATCAAGAATTATGTTGTTAGAGATCATGAATGATTTTTTTTAAGGAATTCATCTTATCACTTGCCTTTTCCATACATAACTATTTCACAAAAAAAAAGTTTTTAGCGGCATGAAAGACATTCCATGAACAAAAACCCATAATTGTATTTTGACTTTGCAGAAATATATTAATTCCCAGAGGCAATATTAGCCTCTGCTTTTGAACAGTTATCAAGGAGCATCTCAGATGTGGAGGTGTTTTTAAGAATTTCAGCAGTCTTTCCAAATGGTGGAAGCTTTTTAAGACCCCTCAAAGATAGTAAATGATAGAATTATGCAGTATAATTTAATACAGTTGTAGTTCCTATGGTGAACCAGATGTAGATTTTATTAGATAATAACTTCCAGTACCAGGTTCTACAGAAATATTTTATGAACCCCAAATTCATTCTTTATAAGAAAGATGAACAATATCTTATGAAAGTAAAATTTAAAAAGCTTGTATCATGTGAAGAAAAGGGGTCGAGAGATGAAACTGGATCTATATTTGTACATACATGCCACTGGCTAGATAGCTAGCTGACACTAATTTACAGTGAGTGGTTTTTAAATATGTAAGACTTGTCACCCTTTTTATTATATATGATGCCCTCAACTAGATGCTACTCTCAGAAGCCTAATTTTAGAACTCTGATATTAAAATAAAGCCCTAAGCATATTTTCTCTAAAGAATTAGTACAAAAGTTTCTCAATTTAAGTATTCATCATTTTCGAGTGCTACTCCTGACAGATAAAGTAATCAATATCACTCAACATGATAAAATAGATAATTTCAAATATAACCCATATATCTATAAATTAAACATTGCAGGATGAGCTATTTGTAGCTATATACAAGATCTGTCTAAAAAGTATCAAGCCATTTGATATCAACCAAAAATATCCTATCCATGGAAATGATGCCTTTGTCCCCTTCAAAGTTCTATGTACCATGTACTTTTATCCCACTGTCCCTTTAATTTTTCAAAACAGTCAGCAAAATCCTTTTTGGGGATTGTCATCAGTAACCATCAAGCTAACTTCTTAATCACAGTCTGATGTCTCTTTGGGAAAATTCAGAAATCACTGGGAGGCAAATCTGTAGAGGGGTTGACAGATCTGAGTGATGCAATCTTCTACCAGAAAACCCTGAACAAGATGTGAGGCAGGGTTTGCTCGGTCATTTGACAGTGAATGTCACTCAGTACATAAATCAACTCATTGGTAACTCACGGCCAACTGAGTAGCCCTACAGAAGAGTGTCTGTCCATAAATGTGTAGTAATGTCTCTACTGATTGCTTGCTAATCTATATCAAGGCCACACAACTAGTTAACAAGATATTCAAAATGGCTGGATATTTCCCGGATAAACTTTGTATGGAAAAAGCAATGCTACGAATAATGACTGGCAACAAGTTGGGACCTCCCCGCCCTGATGGCCTCCAGATGCAAAATTTAAATTGGCTAACAACAGATGCCAAAAGCATTATGTCTTAGATTGTACTGATCATATGTTCAAGTATAATACATGTTTTTGAGTGTAAGGAATCCATCTTTTGAAATCATTTTTAATCACTACTACCCTAAACAGACCGGTTTAATCACTGTTGCAGGGTTTAGGTCATTCATATGTATCTATCCTACTTTACTCAGCCATAACTATTCACAGTAAAAACTTGAAATTTTGCATACACACTCCCCTCAGTGGGTATGCAAAATATTTTTTTTTTCTTAATTCCCCTTCAGATTAGGTTTCTAGTGGTGGGGGGTTTGATATGCAATGTGAGTTGATGTAAAATTAGTTGCTAGTTTGTGTCCACTAGTTTTGAAAAAAATTCAAAGCTTTTTTTTAGTGATCACAATAAGACAAAAAGTCAGTTTTAAGGTCATATCAATTTTATTTTGTGTTCTGAAATGTAGCCCATGCAAACTATGGTCTAAATTGGAAAAAATTGAAATAATATTTTTCTTCTCTGCGCATTTCCGGAATATCATACAAAAGGTTCCAAGAAATCCTATGTGAAAATCCAAAATGGTGACCATTTAGGATGGCTGCCAATTTGACCTTACTAAGTTGTTTGGGGCTAGAAAACTCAATGTTTTTACAGATGTCTTGATATATTGTTGGGAAGGGAATTTTGTCAGCTTTCCAGCAGTGTATCCTGTCAATTTGTATCTGCTGCGCAAAAGAAGTTATGGACAAAAATGTGAAAGAAGGTATTCCAGCACATGCTAATGAAATTCTATATCCAATACATATATACATATACAGAGTCCTATATTTGTACAGAGAATGTTGTTGAAAAGAGAATTCTGTCTGCTTTCCAATGGTATATCTAGCCAGTTTGCATCCATTGTGAAAAAGGAGTTATAACCAAAAATTACAGGAATTCCACCATTAGCTGTTATAAGTCTATCGAGCATTAGAAGTTATCATTTTTGAGGGGTAGAATCTTGGCAACAAGGTTAAATCATATCTAAAAGCTGTCCAGATTAAGAAAGACATTTTGTTTCCAGTTTTTCTATGAAGTTGAAGGGCGGCCATTTTGAAATTCACAATGGGCAACTGAGAATATACAATTATGACTGAGTCATTGTGCATGGATCAATCCCAAAATTCCCTTTACAGTAAGAAAAGTTGACTAAAAAATAGAAATAAAAACATTTTCTGTTTATCATCTTTAATCAAACTTTTACCCATGTGAGCTGGATACTGTAATAAAATCAACAAATGAATGCAAATAAAAGCAGAAAAATGCAGCTTATAGTTGCAAGAAAGTGTAATTATAAGTTTCATGAGATTAAATCATTCAGATATACACTTTAAAGATTACTTATGTAGACTCATGTACACATAAACATGTGCACACATCTGTAAGATCAAAACATTCAACAAGGTGAAGATGTAATTGCAATAAATATATAGAATTGTGTGTGTGTGTGTGTATGTGTGTGTGTGTTTGTATGTGTTAGTGTGCGTTTGTGTGAGCATTTAGGTTTATCTTCATGTAGGTATTATTTCATTGTATTATATCTTCACATGCAAGAAATAAAAACTAAAAAAACTACGGAAAGAAAAATTAAGATAAAATATCATTTTTTTTTTCTTTTTCATCTATTATTTCTCCCCAATTCTCATTTTTATCTTCTGACAAGTTCATCTCCACCTTCCTGTTTTTTTTTCAAGTTTTTTTCTTTCTTCTCAGGCCCAACTCCTATATTTCTTTTCTAATGAACATTTCACACACCCACATACTCAGCCTTCCCTCACTCAACATCATATCTCTTATTTTTTCTTCCATTTTTTTCTAATCATATGACTGATTCCTCTACCAAATAATTACATGGCACTGTTAACGCAAAATCCCATTAACTGTTTATTGAATTCGAATATCCTAAGCAACAATTCTATGCCATTTATTTATCCAGATGTCTATCTACATTAGCAGAATGTGGCATAAGATGCCGTTATCAAGAACAGTGCATGATGGGAAGAGGAGGTGACAAAAAAGTAAAGATGTTGATGCCAATTCATTGAGTTTCAGGATCTACTTTTGTATTTGTCATTTTTTTTCTTTCTGGAAGAAAAGAGTTTTACTTCTTTCCGAAATTCCTATGAAATTCTTCAATGACAAAATCTTAGTCTTTTAGTCTGGACTTCAGAAAAAACGATTTTCATGACACACTTTGAGAGATGATGATAATGATTCTAAAGAATATACTTGAGAGTAATAAATATTAGTTGGATCAAAATTAGGGAGGCAGAATTCATTTGTACTTCAATGTTGATTAAATACTATAAT
Organism: Thysanoteuthis rhombus; assembly: GCA_963457665.1. Lineage (NCBI taxonomy): Eukaryota > Metazoa > Mollusca > Cephalopoda > Oegopsida > Thysanoteuthidae > Thysanoteuthis > Thysanoteuthis major. Next base: position 18,161,877 of record OY735210.1, read on the forward strand.
CAAAATGTCTTAGCAAAAAGGATTCAATTTCTTTTTTCTTATAAAGGAAATTTGGAAAGAAAGACATAATTTAATCGTCAGAATCTAATAAGAGACTGAAAAAAAGTTTTAGATTTCGGAAACTTACTTTAAAAGAGATGAACAATGAATGTGAATTTTTATCTAGATAAAAAAAAACATATCAAGAATACATTATTTGATACGTCTTTGAAAGAGAGGAAAGTGCATTCAAATTTACATTTACTTAATGTCATAAACTGCTTGAAACCACTCCTAATTGACAATGGAACAATAGAAATCTACTGTGTAGAATGTCAAAACAATCACCTAGAAGTCCAGTGATGATCAGTATTTTATTCCCTTGATTATAACATTCAAATTTTGTTACATGAATTTTAGAGAAAACTGACAAGAATTCTACAGATGGCATAGAGGACCCCCTTCTTTACCCCCAAAATGGCTCTAAGGGCAAATGTAACCTTTATAGTTCAGCACTACATTAGCTGGAACTTGGTGAATTCAAGACCTAGGTAAAAATGAGAGTATTCTAGTGAAATGTGTCTTTTTTTCTTAATATAATCTACTGAAATGAGAAAGATTTTATATGCCTTTAACTATGGTTGTTTCATCTGACTTGTATGTAGATTATAATGATAAACAACTATTGTTAACGTTTGAAGGTTTGTTTCCCTGATTATTTATGTGTCAAGTTACATTTGATTTACTCATCATTCGTCTTGTTTTTGAGTATCTTCAAGTAGATGTTAATTAAAACAGAATAGTCTGACTATGATGCTGTTTTCAGTTGAGTATTTAGAAAGATAAGACATAACAGATTAAAATTGTTATCATATTCTAATTCATTTGAACTGGTGTCCAAATCTTGGTTCTTATAGTCATAATGTTTCAGCCATTGTACCCTTCGGCCTTCTTCAGGTGCCTGTTATATTTGGCATTTAGCCTATAAAAATGGAACAAGCATAAGCGACACAAAAATGAATTAACTAAGAATAATTAACAAATATGAGAAAACCCTGAGAATGGATAGTGGAATCAAAACAATGTACCCCAACAAAATAAATGAATAGTTTGGTTCAAAATTCCAAGAATATTACCGGCACCTGAAGGAGGCCTGAGGGTATAGCAGAAAAATGTTGTGACTTTAACAACCAAGGTGAGGACATTAGTCTAAAATATATCAGTGTATAATGATAATCCCTTGTCTCAGAAATTCAGACAGAATATACAGGTTATTTCAGATTGAATATTGTAATGAAAAACTTGAGCATTGAGAGATCGCTATACATTTGTCCTGATTGTCACAAACTTTAGAAGGCTAATTTTATATTGTCTGATTTGCATTTAACACTCAGGCATAGCGGTGCTATTTGAATGCTCCCTCGATCCAAATGAGGGGACAGCTAAAGCTTTATAAATAATAGTTCACCTACCATGTACCTACAAATCTCACACAATATTGGAGAGAACCCCCTTGAGGAACCAAGCCTCTTGGGCTTCCAAATCTCTTGTTATGCCTCTCATCTTACATAATACCTTATTAAACATAGATAAAAAGTGAGTAGTGTATAAGAGACTGCATGAAAAATCCTTATCTACTTTGTCTTCTTAACAGTGATAATTCAAGATCAAAGTGTAGAATCTGTTTATTTTCTCTTTCTAAGATTATTTATCTGAATTTTGCGGCAAAAGCATTGCCAGTTTAGAGGGCAGAAATTTACTGCTTAGATATCAAAGAATACAGAGAGGAATTGAAAAGTTATTTGTTTTTTTTTTAGATTTCCTACCTTAGCATGCAATTGTAGTAATATCATCTTGATTTATTTATTTATTTTGTAATTGATGAAGTATTTTTGACTGCTATTCATTTCAAACTAGTATTTATTTCATCTTAATTAATCGGGAAATTTTACTATGACTTATACAACTAGAGTATATAAAAGCAATAATGAATATTGCATTAAGCGATCTGGGAAAAAATAAAGGATGATATTAAGGGTTAGATTTGATCTCCTACCTGCTATAAGAGCTGTAGTTGCTCAACCAGTAGTGCAGTTGCCACATATAGGCAGTCTTCCCAAGAATGAAAATTCAAGTCTCACCTAGACCTTCTTTTTTTCGTATCCAGAACTTTCACTAACAGCTGTAGACAATAATGGTTGAAAAGGCTTCATTGAATGAAAAAAATAAATCTTACAAATTTAAATTTCTGGGATCAAATATTGCTGTGATATTTTTTTAGTTGTTCTACCAACAAATTATTTCCAGAGTTTCTGCAGACAGCAAAACAATCAACCAAAACTGTCATCATAGATTTCTTCAGTGTTTAAGTTGTTCTAACTATCTGTCAGGCTTGCTGGTTATCACCTATGTTGCTCATACCAGTGTGACTTGGGGGCTGAAAATTTTAAAATTTACTCCTTTTCATGTCCAGAAAAAACTTTTCTTTTTTTTTTCCCAAGATCTTTCCCTAATTCAATTTGCCATGTAAGTTAATGCTAATTTGATCCTTTAGATTGTGTCTGATACCATTAAAAATTAATTTTTGAAAATTCAGACTTTTTAGTGATCACTGTCCAATGAAAGGCAAGTTACTTATTCCTTGATTACCATTTTTTCCAATTTTTAAAATTGATTACTCCCAACATGGCATGCAGCCAAAAGATATTGGTCATCAGACAGCTTCTAATGTGTGACTTTTATAAAGACTTCAAATTTCAAGAAGATTAAGTGTACTAGTAATCCTCTGTGTTATTTTGTGCTTTCCTACTATTTACAATTTTTCTGTGATATTTTCTGAATATCATTTTTCTTTTTTCCATTTTCAGGATGTGCCTGCAAATCCTTACTTTCCATGAAAGACAAATCATTTTCGGATGCCTACATCAGCCACAAGAATCACAAGCAAATTTCCAATAATTGTAATTTTAGATTAACAAGAGAAATAAAATTCAAAATTTTTTTCCAGACAATCGAATTCCTTCTTGTTGTTAATGTTTTCCTATAGACGATTTTGACTGATCTATTTTATGGCCTATGGCCTTCCTCTAATATGTAACATCTATTAGGAAAGACAGTTTTCATTTCTTGTCTCTTTCTCTGGCATGGTAATTTTACAAACGGTATCAAACAGAAAATTCAAATGTCAATAGCAACACTAGTAAATTAAGTTATAACTTGTGCAATTTAGCTTGTTCTATAATTTTTGTGGGGAAATATTTTCGACTATTTTCTTTTTAAAACAAAGAATTCCATCTTATGTCCTTTTACCAAATGGTAGAAACCATTTTTCTGAAGTGGGATAAAACTTTTGTTCTTGAGTAATTTTTAAACAAAGAAGGTAACTGAAATCAAAGCCCGTCAATATGTATCAGTGGGATACTCCTGCAATTAAAGTATGTAATTTTGCTAAAGTAATGGAATATAATGCAAAAGCAAATGAAACTAAAATATTTGTTGTTTTTATTGCTTTTACTGATTACTTTTGCTATTTGTCTATATTCCTGTGCTCTCCAACTATGGTTATATAATTTTTATGCTTCAGACATAAGGGAAGTGTAATGAATGAATGACAGTTATAATGAAGACTGAGTACTATTCAAGCATAAGTACCCTCTTCCATTTTTACCAGTGTTTATTACATTGCAATGGTGGTTGGGGAAGGAGAAGTGAAAGGGTGAAACATATATGGAGAATTTTAAGTTCCTGAGGACAGCAATTGACTCCTTGCCATTTTTCACCGACTTCTTAATCTGTGGAAAGGATAAAGAGTAATAAAACTCAAGACTATGTTAGAATAAATAGATCAATAAGTTTTATGGATGTGAAAAAATACCGGAGAAGAAATGAATAATAATCATCAGAAAGTGTAGTGGGCATACGTACAAACAAGCAGAATAATAATTATGAATGATTGTTCATCAAATATCGATTATTGATGATTAATAAACTTTATTGATATTTTGATGGTAATTATTAGCATCCTCAAAATATGAATTAATTAGATTTTCATTTTTTATTTTCATCATTACATTTTAACCAATGACTTCTACACTCTTCCTTCAAAACATAATGATTAAAACAACAACTTGAATATGCTACCGGCTTGTACACCTATGTATGTAATAATCATAATACTCCATATCAAAATTTCAAACTGCAATCATAAGAACTTTCTATCTGTTAGTTAGACATTGGTTACCTAAATCAGTTTTCAGAAGTCATTTTTGGCCTGAATGAATCAAATAACGAGAAGCATTAAAAAATGTTCTGAAAGAAAAATTTGTGGCTTAATAGAATTTAATAACTGACTTTGTGGGTTGTTTATGTTTTTTTGATCATTCGTGTATGTACTGGAATTGTCACGATTGTACAACAATTGGTATATGGAGACTTTTATTTCATACGTTAGTGGTTTAAATACTACTGGAATAAAATATTCTTTTTTAAATTGATATTCATTCATCCTTTCCAAACAGAAAAATGTCTTAAGTTAATATTTTCAAAAATTTTTTATTTTGGAATTTAGTTCTTATTACCATCTCAGTAGTTGTGCACTGCAGAGGGAACTGCTTCCTTTTTTGGAAACGTTACCATGTTCCATTACTAATTCTACTAAAATTCCACATGTTAACAATTCATAGATAAGATAAAAATTGCCTGTACGTGTCAAAATACTCTTCCCATTTGACATCAAAATGTCTCTCAAATTGATTAGATTAAAAAAAAATTTATCAGGATCAGGGGTTGGGAGAAACTTGGGCTCCCTCCCCATTCCAGGGCGTCACTTATCTTTGGCATTATATCACTGCTGGTAAACTAATGATTTATTGTTTACAGGTCCTTGAAATATGTACATTTTCAAAGCAAGATATGTATACTGTTGTATTTTTTACAAATAAAGAATCAAAAATATTTTTTAGCAATTCTTTCGTTTATTTGAGAATTGTTGTTTCCACAGGGTAAAAATCTTAATTGATCTCATATGAAACAAACATCCTATTAATAGATTTTTGCATTCTGTTTGGAAATTTTTTTTTTCTAAAGAACGTTGTTTGAAACTAATTTTGTCCCCTTTTTGAAAGTGTTCTTATAATGTTACCTGTTTATAAAAACTTCAAAACAAATAAATTTGAGAAAATATTTTATTGTTTTATGCACAATGTTAATTCTATAAGATTTCTCCTTTCAATAGCATTGTAATTATAATTTTGTTGCAATTTTAACCGCTATTTTTTTCAATTCTTCAATTTTAAAGTTTGAACCCTGGCTGAAATAGACAAATTACTCAAATAAGAATTAACTAGGATCAATTGAACTGGTTTAACAGGGAAGATATTCAAGAGATCCATTTCAGGTGGGGAAGATGTTAATCTCTCAAAATATCCAAGGCATATTAGACTTCAACACAAAACCTATTATTCATTCTGTGAATTTTGTGACCTATGGAGTGCATATACAGACTATCAAGTTATATTGGAACAAGCTCAAATCCAGAATATGTAAATGCAAGTGCAATTCTTCAAAAGAATACCTACGAAAATGCATAAAGTTTTACATGCATTTTTGCCAAATTTGTCATACCGCATGTAGTTTGACAAATTTGACAATAATGCATTTAAAAATTCATGTATTCATACGAGTGAATAATATCTTTCTAACTTCATAAAAAAAATGAATTAATTCCTCAATCTTTCCTAGTTTCTTTAAATTTAAATTACAATGATTTACAATTAAACATTTTCTCCTTCCAACTGTTTTAGAAGGGAAGATGTTAAATTGACAAAACTTTGGAAGGAGGGGAGACTGTTGAAACATTCCAGAAATAATGTTAATTAATTTACCTCCTTTTAAGTTTAATAGAACCAAAACAGTTTAAAAACAAAGGAAATAGAGATTTATCAGTCATATAAACTATGCTCAAATTAGCATTTCATAAAATAATATAGTTTTATCTTTTTATTCTCTCATTTATTATTTTTCATACATCACATGTTTCTTTAATATTTCCTTTTCTCCGCAGTACAACATATTTCTCAACAAAACATTGGATTCGAATTCAATTTCCTAAACAATATTTCTACAAATTAGCTTAAAACAATCTTGTTTGTTAAAAAGGATTTCAGATTTCCATATCTTTTGTCGTATACGAGGAAGTCTTAGGTCAACATGGTAAGCTTAAGAGTTTTGGTGTATCAAATTTCTAAATGAAAGGCTTTTATCTGCTCACATTCTCTGGTCTATACAGTGCTTCTCATTTTTTTAAAAATATATTTTGCTGTATTATAACCAGCAATGTAAAGGGATTTTGTTTTGAATTTATGTGAGGGACCTTCAAAAAATAGTCCAGGTTAGTAAAGTGAAATTTTGAATATAACTTGTTTTTAAAAAATTGTAAAGATTAAAAAAAACTGAATTGTGGTATGTGCATATGTATTCACCTTGTTTGCTATGAAGCCTCTAAGTAAGATCTGGTGCGACAAATTATATTCAGAGGTCAAATAACTTGTATGTAAGTGTCGCATGATCTGTCACATGATCTCAGTGTATATACAAACCTATTCTTGAGGCCCCTGAGTCTGCAACATTACAAAGCAACAGACACCACCAAAAAAGCAGCACCATGAAGACCAAGCGCTCTCAAATCAAGGATGAAGTTGAGGAAAAGTCATAGATCAGGGTTAGGTTATAAAAAAAATATTCCCAAAATGAAACATCTCATAAAGCACCATAAAATTCATTATTACAAAATGGAAAGAATATGGCAGTACAACAAACCAGCCCAAAGAGAGCTGTCCACAAAAACTCAAAGACTAAGCAAGGAGGGCATTGATCAGAGAGGTAACTAGGAGACCAAAGATAACCCTCAAAGAGCCAGAAGGCTCCAAAGGGGAGACTGGAGTATGTTCTAATAAGCTGTACACTTCATAAAGCTAATCTTTATATGAAAATGGCCAGAAAAAGGCCATTGCTCAAAGAAAATGAATAAAAAAACATTCATTTTGACAAAAGACATGTAGGAGACTTCCCAAACATATGAAAAAAGGTAATCTGGTCAGATGAGACTATAAGTGAACTTTTTAGTCATGAAGGAAAACATTATATCTTGCATAAACTATTACCTGTCATCAAACCAAGAACACCATCCCCACAGTGAAGCATAATAGTCTCAGCATCACACTATGGGGATATTTTTTATCATAAGGAACTAGGAAACTGGTTAGAATCGAATAGATAATAGATCCTGCTTGATACAGGGAAATACTTGAGGAAAACCTGTTTCAGTCTTCAAGAGATTGGAAACTTGTTCACCTTCCAGTAGGACAATGATCCTAAGCCTACCGCTAAGGCAACAAATTGAAATATCACACAATGACTTAAGCCTAGACTTTAATCCAAATGGCACAACTTTGCTGTACATCAACAGAATCCACAAAACTTGAAGGAGATGGATCAATTTTGTCTTGGAGAATCTCAGGGGCCAGATTTGCCAAGCTTATAATGGCATATCACAAGAGACTCCCTAAACATACGTTATAAGTAAAAGAGTGCAATTGTTGCTAAACATGCATCTATAAAGTATTTACCTTGGTTGGGATGAATAGCTATGCATAATGAACTTTGTTTTCTCTGACTTATTTCTTGTTTGTTTTACAATAGAAACAATATCTTGCATTTTCTAAATGGTAGGCACTTGTATAAGTTGTATAAACAATTGTTATAAACCCCATAAAAATCCATTTAAAATCCAGGTTAAAAGGCAGCAAAATGAGAAAAACGCCAAGGAGGGTGAATGCTTTTGCAAGCCACTGTGAAATTATTTATCTACTCGTTCATCTGTTTGAAAACTTATCTTACGATGAATGTCTCTCACTCATAATTACACACACACACACGTACACATGTGTATGTCAGTAATGTATGGTGCTTTGTATATTGGGTGTGCTGTATGCTACAGATGCACAAAAACACGAAAATATTTTAGAGTTTGTAAAAAGCAATGGACTTTTTGGAATAATGTGGGGACAGTGGCCATGATTATGAATTAGAAATTCCCACACCTTTATTAATTCAATGTTACAAACGGCAAGCAAATAAGAAGAAATGAAACAATTCATGAAAAATATAAAAATTTGGATCAGACACTATTATCCATTAATTATAATGTCTAATCCAAAATCTGCTTTTCATTGATTTTCTAATTTCTACAATAGGGACCACTTTCCATACAGACACCAAAATATTTTTTGATATTTGTGTATCTATAGCACACAGCACACAACACACACAAGATACAAAGCACCATACACCTCTGGTGTATGTATATATATACATGTAGGTAAATCAAGAAGCCCATTGCCTTATTCACGAGGCAAATAACTATTTTCCAACATGATGTATATAAATGTTATGTAAATGCTCTTTATTCAGTGATGAATATCAGTTACATGGATTGAATAATATATAGTGAAAATTTCAGACCAAAATTCAGCAAATAACTATATGTCAGGCTATTAACTTATTGATCCAGCCATATATTAACTAGTCTTGTCTAAAATTTGTTTTTCAGTGATAGGTGCCATAAGTCTCCTTAGTAAAGTAATTGCATCACTGACTCCTTGTAGACTACAATCAGTTTTTGGCTCAGACATTAGTTCTTTCAAGTCAACAAAAGTTAAAAAAGGCTGTTGTCTGAAATAGCGCAATTCAGAATTTCATCAAATGACTCATTTGATATGACTAAAATATTAAATTTGTCCAATTTGCAGCTAATTGACTCATGATTCCATTTTGTTTTACACGTCATTTCTTTGATTTTGTGATGAAAACTACCCCTTCATTCATCGATGAACTTGATTATCCACAGTTTAGTTATAACATGGATGTCTTTCTTGGGCCCCAACACCCATGTTATTAAGGCGGTGGGGGGACTACAGTCCTAATACAAAGGTGAGAGGTCAGAGCTATGGACTCTGAATCAGAGGCTCTATTCTCAGATTTCATTCATCAACACATCTCTTTTCCAGATCTATCACTTTCTGGTACTTATTTATGACTACAATGACTCCTTAAAGATCTAATGTCACATTCCTTGAGAAATGGAATCGTATATACATATACACATGTATCTGTGGTTACACTGTCTAAGCCTTTATATATGAGATGAGTCAATTTGAGATTCACTGTAAAAAAAAAGAAAGAATTGGAATCATTATGTCTGTCTTTATTTGTTTTTTTTTCGTTTTTTTACATTGCTTTAGAATATTTGATGATTTGAAGTTTCTCAGAAAGATACATTCAATATGGTTTTGCTGTAGTAATATTATTTTTAGGAGAAAACAAAACTTATGCGGCTGAATGTTTTTGTATTGATTTATACAGAATTGAGAGTCCTTTCAAATATGCGTAATCTATTAATCAAAATGATGAGGGTAGCTTTCAGGTGGATGGTTCCAAAAATGAAAGGAACCATTGATCGATATAAATTCATGTTTGATATAAGGTGAATAATTTTCTGCTGGCAGTCCGAGCTATGCATTGAAAAGAAAAGAGATTATGTTGAAAAATAATTATTACTTGTGAAAAGAAAATGCCTTCTCATCATCAGGCAATGGACTTATTGATTTACCCACATACACTTAAAGTCTCTCTTTAGTCCATCATTGAATAATTTTTTTCTCTTTTCTCTCTTTTTTCTCTCTTTTTTTTTCTGTTCACCTTCCTTCTCTCTTGCCCTTCTTTCTCTCTGGATCTAGGGGGAAAGTGAGTCAAGTGGACCTGGACCCCCTCCACCTATACCCAGGCTCAGGCAAAGTGTTATTTGAAGAAAAAAATTTCCATTACCAACATGTTTCAGAAATTTAAAAAATAAAAACCCCAGAAGTATTAGATAATCATGATTTATCATTAATCATCAATTCATTACACCTATTTTCCAATTGATATAAACTGGACCTCAGCCTGCTCAAGATACCGGATATGTCTCCAAACTTTTTCAATTAGCTCTTAAATTCATTCTAGTAATATAAACGTGATTTGAGGGGGGCAACATCTGACTAAAATTAACTCCCTTGAACAATTTATTATGTTTAGAAGAATTCAATACACAAAAAAGAAATCCACAGCAGTTACTAGTGCTCTATGAATTTAAGAGTTTCTCAATGTCTTTTATCAGGTGATGATCTTTATCCCAACAGCCATTTCTTCCTGCTTATTTTTTTCAATTTTTCAACTTGACTTGTTTCTTTACTCCTCTCCTTCATTCATTTCTTCACACCACCCACATTCCCTGTTCTTCTTGAATATGTCCGTACATCCTCCGTTGTTCCAAACCTTTGTTGCTCAGTAGAGTTTTGGGGTTTCCTTTATCTTAATCAAGAATTACCATTTCACATTTATCTGTAAGAGTAAATCCCAAAGTAGAAAAGGTGCTGCATGTATCAACACATCTGAATAGGGTTTCAAACTGTCTTCTATATATGAGTAGTATTTGTATGTGTAAACATATATATATATATATATATATATATATATATACAAACATATATACATAAATACATATATATATATATATATATATATATATATATATATATATATGCTTCTATGTATACTTATTTGAATGTATATATACATATGTGTTTGACCAAACATATCTTTTTCATATATACAGGTGTTTGCATATATTTATATATATTCAATAAAAATTCACATAAAATGCATGTGTTTGTAGAAAGCTTCCATTGAAGATAAGATTCATATCATAAAAACTTTGCTATCTTGTGTCACTTCAGGGAATCTGGAATGTGTGTTTGATTTTTCTTTTTTGCTTCCCTTGTATCAAAACAGAAAATGTCGAAAAGGAACAAACATAAATATATATGTATATGTGAATTTGAAATAAAAATTGTTCTCTTTCCCTCTTCGCTGTTTTTCTCATTTTTAGAATTTCTCAATAATCTTCCACATGCCTGAGACAGTTTGAGGACATGAAAGGTAAGATGGCTATAGAAGGAAGGATGTCCTCTCAAGAGATAAAGGGATTAACACAAGGGTATGATTATTACTATATCTGAAATCTGTTTACGGTTGGAATGGGGTTGGCTGTGTACATTCATAACATGCTGAAAAGTATTTCCCTTCTACAGAGATGTTGGTCTCTTTTAAGACTTTGTTTGCATATCAACACCTGGGGGATGGGGAATCCATTGTAAAAATGCACCTTGGTTAAAACAATCATCTGGACATTCAAAGATTTTGATATAGATTCAGGGTTGCAAATATTTTTTTTCAACAAAGACGAAAAGTTTCTCTACAAAGATACAATAGATCTATAGATAGACATACGAAAAAGTATCTTGTGTGTGTATATATACAGGTGTGTTAGTTAATTACAAAGTATCATAAGTATATACCTTTATATCTTACTGGTGCATATCGATTTTCAACCCAGGTTTATGTGTGCATGTGTACATAGAAGATACATGCTTATCTCTTTAGGTACACAACATAGGTTTAAACATTCATAAATTATTTTTTTCATATCACGAAGAAATCGGGTTTAATTGGACCGTGGATAAGTCAGACCATAGGATTTTATTTGAAACCAAAAGGGTTTTCTGTTATTTTGCTCACTACAGCTGTTTTTTAAATAAAGAAATAATGAATAATTATTTGAGCTGCATAGATTTTTTTTTCGTCTGTTGCCCTTGATCCATTTTGCCATTGTACTTTTATTGCCTTCTTCTGGTGGGTGTCGTAAATGGGGAGTGTTTGGAATGATGGGATAAGGAGGCCCCCTTTGAGGTATGGGGGGAACAATGTCCTCTATGTATGGTTGGAGAGTCATCTTGTAATGGTACAGGACAGTTAAACCTTCCCTTTCTTTTTACAATACAAAGCTGAAGAAGGCTGTAGGGTGCAATGGCTGAAATTCTGTGTTCAAAAGCCGAATCAAGATTAGGACAATGATGAAAAAAATCTAAATATATTGATGATATCTCTAAAATTTTGGTTGAAATTATTTTATTGTTACAATTATAATAAATAGGGGAGATCAAGCTAGTCAGTCTTTTTTTTGCACTCCAATCAGGATGGAGAATAGAGTTAGAGGTACCATTTATGATTTGAACTGAGCTAAATGTGTGATATCAATAAATGGCAAATCTGCAGTAGCATAACATACAGTTTAGTTCATAACTGACCTAGTGACACAGGTACCAATTTGCCCGACGTCAGAGAAAGAGCCCCTCAGTTTCAATAGGCAAAAAATGATTCAGAAGAATGCTGAGCATTATCTTTTTATCGCCCACCGAAAAAAAATCTAGAAAATAAGAAACATTCAGTTGTGGATGAAAAAAAGCACAAAAAATGAACCACATTTTGGCATTATTTTTGCACTGTATGACTAGAAAAATGATGAAAAAAAGGAAACAGAAGTCCATATTTCATTTCATTAGAACATCTCATCAAATTATCAGCAAACAAAATAAAACATAGGCATTTAATTGGCACTAAAGGACAAGGCGAAACAGGGACCAACTTGCCCTGTGGCAAAAGAACCAACTTGCCCCAACACAGACATTTTTATTTTGGGTGTTGATAGTTACCGCTGTCATTAGATGTAGCCAAAGTGTTACTCCCCAATGATATCTTTGATACACTGGCTTGTTCACAGCTATGCGTGTCAGGCTCATACCATTCACTTGCGGTGAAACTTGATCTCAACAAATCTTCACCAAATTTACTTTTAATGATTAAAATCAGTTTCAGCACTCACCTCATCAGTCTGCAACAAGTACATGCCAGATTTCTGGTGCAAGAAGGCAAGTGATCAGGTGATTTAGCCATATGACCAAAATGACTGAAAATCACTTGGGCTTCAAAAGCCAGCAGTCAAACTTACCTCAGGGTTCAACTAGCCCCAATCTCCCCCCCCCCCAATAATGATATTATAAATTACTGCTTTCAGAATGTTATTTAGGAATTGAGCTCATTTCATTTTTATTTCTAATCATAAAAGTATTATATATCAAGAAACCATAATTTTTATCCATAGCATTAAAATCAAATTTCTGTCAGACATATATCTCACACAGATATTTTGATGCAGTTAATAAAAGTATGCTAGATATCTATTGGATCCATCATTGCAAACATATGTGTGGGTTATGCAATGATAGATAGACGGTATTTTATTAAGAAATTGATATATAATCCTACAAAAATAATTATAAATGCCTTATATTATTTGAAACTCCTTTTAAAATGACTTCCTGATAACGCACACTGAATGCACCATTTGGCTTAGTCAGCATAGATAGAATAAACAATTAAAGAAATGATGAAAAAACATATTTATAATTATAGATAGGTAGATATAGAAATAGAGAGAGAGAGAGAGTGAGAGTGAGAGGGAGAGGGAGGGGAACAGAGAGGGATGCATACAGTTAAGGTGATAAGTATGAAGACAAAAACAGTATGAGAGAGATCAAGATGAACTTGAGTAAATAGAAAGATATGGACTGAAAGATAAATATCAAACTAATTGGAAAAAGATTTAGCAGAATAGATAGATAGATAGACAGATAGATTGATTAATAGAACACAATTGATTTTTATTGGAGTATAACTGAATTGAATAACTTTGATATCAAAAGTAATTGCTTCATCATGAGTGAAAAATGAAATTATCTTCTTATAATGACTGTCCCTCAACAAAAACCGGGCTTATAATAATACTCATTATCGTTATCATTATTATTATTATAATTTTGCCATCATTATCTGATTATTATTGGCTTAACACTATTTTAATGTTATTATATTTGACACAACTGGGTGCATTATCATTATCTATTGTTATTGTTATTTATCATGTGTAATATGTCATGAGGAAACAGGAATAAACCAACAAAATTATTACTATCTTTTTTCTTCTCCATCAGTGTTGTACTTGTCAAATATTATAAACTTCGTAAAATAGATAAATGAAATATTCAAATGACCTGTCAGAATAAAACATGCAGGATTTAGCAGGAAAATGCTTTTTGCCATTTTTGTTTTGTATTTTCCTGTTTATCAAAGTTTTGAAAACATTCACGATGGAACATTTCCCCTGTGTTTGTCATTGAGAAGACTTCTAAATGACTTTTTGCATATTATATTCTACAACAAGAAAGATTGGGCAAGTGAAGAAAAAATAATTACACACACTCACATGCGCACGCACACACACTTACACACTCACACATACACAAACCCGCAATAATACATTAAAACCTCATCAGACGGGGTAGCATGATGATGTTTATGCTATCATAATAATATTGGCAGTGTAACCGACAGGATTCTATTTGTTGTAAAGATTCAATTAATTTTGCATCATTTAAATCTGCCTTTCACTTTTTCTAACAATTGACGTCAGAAATGAGTCTGCTAACTGCATGAATTCAATTGCTGAGAAAAGTCATGAGGAACAAATCTTGAACAAAACTGAATGAGGATATCCGTACCTTGCATAAGTGAATCGCCATGGTCCGTGCGCATACCACAGCAAGTTATTCGAAGAGTTATCCAAAATTATAGAAAAAAAAAGATCTGTTATCTAAAATCATCTTTGAAAAATATATCTTTTAACTAAAATAATCTTTAAAGAATACCAGCAATAAATTTGGGCATTGTTGTTCCCCAAATGATGATAGAGACTTGAATAAAATGACTTTTTTTGGAAAACAAAAAGATTGTTTTGTTTATTATTCAAACCTATTGAACCAATGCTGAACAGTTTGCACTGTAATATCGTTCACTCCAAATTCTTTGTTGATGCTAACAGCAGCTTGAGCAGGATTTTTTCTGAATTTGAAATCATACTTATAGAGGAGACACCATTGCTATTATAGGCTGAAAAACTTCTGATTATGCTAAAATTATATCACTATTTACACTGGATCTGAAAGAAATGCCATTACATTAGTAAATCTTTAACTGTTTGCATTATCATATTCTGAACTGACCAATCAGAAAAGGTGGAGTCATATCTTTCCTTAGGGTATAAAGCTAAATAAACAAAAACTATATCTGCCAGAATTTTAACTCACTTCACCAATTTCATTTTTTATACTGTTAAACCTGAGGTGAAATCCTCACCTCTAACAGGTTAGTTTAGTGAAATCTGTCACCGTGTATCCTTCATGGGTCGTCTTAGTATTTTCTAACACCTTATTTAAAGGCAGTTATTTAAAATGTTTGTCGGCTTTGAAGTCTTATTCTTTATACTTGGACATTTTTTATCTCTTATACTTAGATATTTTCATCTTTTATTCACAGACATTTTTACTTTTTATTCCTAGACATGTTTAAGAACTATATGACTTCTTTGCTAAGAACCACTGCTAATTTTGAGAAGCATTTCTTCCATCTTGATTTTATTTGCTTTTCATCACAACAATTCAAATCGTCTATCTACAGCACTGAATAAACACTACGTAAATGGAAAATAAGGAATAAGTTGCTTAACAAGACTCGAACTCACATCCCTTTTAATCTGGTAAAGCCTGCCTATGGATGGCAACTGCCCATCCTTATTATTTCCTCAATCACAAAGCATCATATTTGTTATTGATTTTTGCATTCATTAATTGTCTAAATAGTAGAAATATTGTCTCGATTTTATTTTTCATTTGATGGAACGGGTCAACTAGTATTTCTTCCACCTTAATTTCAGTTGCTCTTCATTAAGATGAAATATCGTTGTCTAAAACAGGTCAGTTGAGTCACTCATTAGGAAATGTCAAGTTTTTGGTAACATGCTGTGTGGGGGTGATCAATCAAAAAATTGGAAAAGGGGAGGTTGGTTAATAAATGATACTTCTCTCAGCTTTTGTTGGGTAGTGATCAAGTAAAAAGTCAGAATTTTCAGAAAACAAGGGTGAACGCTGAAGGACGAAAACAATGGGACCGATTTGGAAACTCAGTTCACAAATTTCATTATCATTAGAATTATAGTAAATTGACCCCCACCCTCATTTTTGTGGGGAAAGGAGGATCTAAAAAAAAATACAAATGTATTTTTCCAGAGATCATCATCATCATGATGATCATGATGATGATGATGATCATCATCATCATCAGTCTTTTATTGTCCATCGTTGGACAATGACCTTCCTCAGGATTCACCTGACGTCTCTATCATGGTTGTTGCAGAACCAATACTTTCTGAACTTGTCGAGTTTATCTTTCTATCTTTTATTGAGAGACAAATTATATATATGTAACTGGCCAACCAGCCAATCCAACTGAAGAGACCAAAGTTGGCAGTTTTAGTGACACTTTTCAGTGATAATTTCTAATCAATAATCGTTGACAACACTGCATCTTATAAAAAACAACAAGATAATATTACTTCTTTGCCAAGAAGTTTTTAACTTGAATTTTTATCTTGGTAGATTTCGCGGCAGTAAATCCACTAACCAGGTGTGTACCAAACTACAAATTCTTGAGCTTGAGTTTTATGTAATAGCATTGAGCTTCATCCTTGAATGATAAAAATTAGCTGCTGAAATTACCTTATAGTTTTACTTCTGGGATGCATGATGCTAAACAATTGATGGCAAAAAAGCATAATGGATATAATACCTTTTTTTTTACTTATTGATCTAGAATATTAAGGGTCAAATGGAATATAATTGAGGCAGATTGAATATGACCTCCAAAAAAAAATGTCTCTAAAAATCATGCCCACCACTGTTCAGGGAACGACTGCTAAGATTTCAAATGAGAAATAAATGGATGTCTGGGAAAAAAATATTAAAAATAAAATCAGAAAAAACAGTGAAATTTGAACATTCCTAAATAATCATGTCCTAATCTGATATATATATATATATATATATATATATATATATATATATATATATATATATATATATATATATATATATATATATATATATATATTTATATACATATATATACACATATATGTATATTTATATATATATATATATATATATGTCTATATCTCTCTCTATATATATGTATATATATATATATATATATATATATATATATATGTACATAATGAATTTTTTTTATCTATGGTAATAACATTAGATAGACATTGTGTATATATAAAAGCAAAAATATAAAAATTAAAAAAGATGGAATAAATTCTCCCGCAAAAATGCAATTCTATTTTTGAGAATTATTCTCTATTAAAGAAAAAAAAAATAGATATTCTGTTTGGTTAAAAAAATGAAAAAAAATAACCTCAAAGTCTTGGTATTATTATCGACAGGTATTTTTCTAGCAGAATGGACTCAACTTCAAAAGGCAAATTTTTTTTTCGAATTGAAGTGTGAGAAAAATAATCACCTTAAAAACGAAACCTGCGACATAGCCAAATGTTCACCGAAATGAAAGGTCACGTTTTTTCAAAGAAAGAGGTCAGAAAACAATCGTTCTGGTTTCTCATTTCAGTTTTGTTATTTCTTCCCAAAAGAATTGAACATTTTTAGTATTGATGCTTTTGTTAATCTGGTTTGAGGCTATCATTCCAGTATATAATGGCTATTTAAAGTTTGCACACGGACACGTAGACATAAACACACATATATACACACATGTATACACATAGACACACAAACATGCAAACGCACATACATACATGTGTACAGACACCCATGCATACAGGTAGGGACAGATACTCAATACATAAAAACAAGTATCAATTCACATTCATGACTTAATACATGAATTCACAAACAGCTGGGGTATGCAGGGGTACGGCTTATACCTACTTCCCAATCTTCTGCTTTT
>OY735210.1:18184711-18187734 GCA_963457665.1 Thysanoteuthis rhombus
CACAATAAATGGACTTTTTTTTTTACATATATAGCAAAAAACACTAAGGACACCTACAATGGCATCGCAGACCAATTTGCTATTGTAGTGAGTTTCACCCTCAAAGGGTGCCAATCTCTTGAGGCCCTGTGCCATATTAGGCTTTACTTATGATGTTTGTGGCTGTGCTGTCATCAGTGGACCTGAATGTGGCTGACTGGTCTGATTCTTGTGGTGTGCTCCAAAGGACTGTGAGAGCTCTGGGGTGCTGTTGGCATGGATGATGAACCCTTTTGGTGTTGTCTGGTTCTGATGATTGGCTTTTTTTGTTTTTTTTCAAAAGACGTACAGGACATGACTGGTCCTTTAAGACCATGAGCTCTGCAAGGGTGAGACTGACTTGATCCAAAACTTCCTGAGAAAAAATTGCAAAAAAACCTAGGATGCCAAGTTCATTCCTTTGATACACCACTGACTTTGACAAACCAAGGACCAGTGAAAGAAATTAGGAGTCTGATTTCTAAAGAATCTAAAGTTTACCTGACTCAGAATTCTCAAGATGAAAACTGTACAGTTGATCAAAATAAAGGTTGTATTAAAAGCAGAAAAGATCAGGATATGCCATCTGAAGTTCTGAGGTGAAATGGTTTCATTATTTGACATACTATTCAAAAGAGTGTCTGAATAATGTTTCAGTCACTACCCACATTTTAGCCTACTAACATCTTTGATAAGGTTAGACAAGTCTCTACATTGAAATTATGATTAACTAATCATATACTGCACTGGTAATAGGGATTGGTAATATACAAGGCATACCCAATATATAACAAATGAAAAAGCAACTCCTGGAAATTTTCTTCTCAGAGAAGTGACTGTCACCTGATGTCAAAAAGTAGATAAGAATGAAGAGTTAGAATGTAAAAAGTTTAATGAAGAAATTTGTATTATCATAAAAGATTATTAATTTCAATTGAATGATATAAGTGAGAATCCAATAATTTTTTTTTTCTAGGATTGAATATCTAAAAACACACTAATGAAAAAGCTGCCTCTTTCAGAACTTCTTTTTTTCATATGAAAATATCTATGTTGCAGATTTACATTTACACAAATAGATATACCAAAAAATTTGCTATTTCTTCTGGTATACTATTTTCATCGTTTACTTAGTAAAAAGTCTCATGAGCAAGAAAAGAAGAACAGATATCACAAGTTTCAATGAAGAAAGTGTCTTCAGCTGACATAAAAGTTCATTATCCAAATTTATTTCTCATCAGATAGAGTATTGTCAACCATTTTTAATTTTTGACTGGTATTTTCTTTCATCTTGAAATCAATTTTCAGTGTGTAAGTTGTAGTTAAAAGCAATCTAACAAATTTCAAATGAAAGAAAATACCTGGCAAAAATAAATTATGGTTTAAATAAAAGAGTTTATAAGAGATGATTATAAGATTGAAAACAGGTCAATCATTATTGATGTCTCGATGAAATATGAGAAAGAAGAGATGAAAAAAATGATGAGACTGGAAATCGTGATGGCAAGAAAGACAAGGGGTACCAGTGAAATACATTCATGAGAGAAACTCAATACAGTAGAATGTTGATGATGAACCTATGACATGCATGTCAGCAGTGACACCCCACTGGTTTTTAGGCGACACACCGCTGGTTTTTAAGTGACACATGATTGAAAGAAAGAAACTTTTTTAATCTTGTTTTAGTAATCGAAGAAAAAAATTTTGATGATGAAAATAAGTAATCTAATAGTGAGTAAAACATTGGTGTCAATAGTGACTATGAGAATTTGGAAGATAGAAGAAAAAGAGGAAAAGTGGAAAAAAATTAGTGATAATACAGAAGTGATAGAGGCCGCTGCAGTATTGAGATGTTGATGATTATGGAAGATCAAGATGGAAAAAAAAAGGACAGAAAGTCAACTATATACATAATAATAACATAATAGTACCAATAAGTGAGACCACCTCCCATCGGATGATAATGATGATAATGAATGACCATATGTTGAGGACAATAATGATGATATTTAACTTTGAAAAAATTGATAAAAAAGATAATAAGTGTTATGAAAAGGGAGAAGAGAATGGAAACAAAGAAGAATCGAGAAGATGTAAAATATTGATATGAAAGACGACTTCGGTCAGAAGATAATGACGGAAATGATGAGTTTGAAATAATAAAGACAAACTGGGAGGAAAGATTTTCAAGAAAACGATGGGGGGGGGTGGAGGGGGGGGAGAAAAAGGCGAATGATTATAACGTGTGATATGACGATGCTGCTGATTACGTTGATGATGTCAGTCATGATTCGAAGCATGGACGCAATTCAATGATTGGGAAATGGCCAAAATGCAATAGACTTTTAAATGGCAGCCAATTTATGTTATCGCAAAAATAAATTTGGCAAAAATCATAACAAAAGTGAAAACGGCAACAACAATAGACAGGGTAGGACTGAAGCTGGACGAAGGCAGATGTAAAGGGAGCGAGATTGAAAAAGGATGATGTAGAGAACAAAACCAATATAGAAAAAAGTAATGGGATTCGATGGATGGATGAATGACAGACCAACTGGCCGTCAGATGGACAAAAAGAAATGAGAATATTTGGCCAGGCAAAGATATAAATGGTGGGGAGCAGATGTTTATGTAAACACACATCACCTCACATAGACTCAAGGACAATGTTCATATAGATTTGTACTCAAATGTGTATGGTGGAAGAGGGATTCATACATAAGTCTATTTTTCATATACACTTGACACATAAACAAAAATGTGTAATTAAAGATATATATATATATATATATATATATATATATATATATATCAATAGATGGATAGAAATGTAGATATATATAGATATATATATGTGTGTGTAGTCTAGAAAGTTTTATAGCTTTAAACACTGAACACATTAGAAAATTTTTTATTTCTCCTCAGTCACTAATTTCCAAATATCTGTTAATGTAATTTATGTAATTTTCTTCAGTGTTTTTTTTCTCCCTGTTTTGCATATATTA
>OY735210.1:18187934-18250434 GCA_963457665.1 Thysanoteuthis rhombus
AATTATGCATCTATACACAAACAATTGTACATGTATCAAGTTATTCAAAAAGAAACTGTCAATTTATTCAAGTAAGTATGTAGAAAAAATTATGCATACTTGATCAGACCCAAATATGATTCACTCCAGAAGGTCTTTTTTTCTATTACACTGGATGTTGTTTGGTAAGATATAAATGATTTGATATATTCATAGTAATAACCATATAATTTATTTATTAATTTCAGTATCTCTTTCATGAAGTTTCCACACACACACATTTAGTCAATGTTGAAGATGGTGCATGAAAGTTTCTGTGTAGATCTTAATAATCAACAATCAGGACCTTCTCCCTACATTATCCTGTTTTTTTTTGACAAAATAAATAAATACATAGTTTTGATTTAATTAGAGTAATCAACATCACCTAGTGTAGCAGAAAGACATGACCATATTAGGAATGAGTCAAATTAGGGTCCAATGTAGGAAATAAGTACCAAAAAGAATTCATAGGGAAGAAAATTCTTTGTTCAATCAAAATATCTCCCTCAGTCTATATACATTTATTCTACTTTGGCTGCTATTAGCTGATTATGTTCTTGAAATATTCTTCATTTTGAACAAAGTCTGTAATTTGTAAAAGTTTCCTTCGGGTTGATCCTAATTAAAAAAGTCCTCATTTGTATAGATTCGATCTACATCAGGGGTTAGCTACTTTTTTTACACTGCAGACTGTTGTAATGTTGATGATATACTTGTGAACCAGCTGTTAAGGATTATTAATCACTGCCAGGATATCAACGATAGGTCAATCATAAGTCCCTTATCAGTTGCTAAAACACTTTCTAATTTCCATTTCTAAGATAGTTTACCTAATGAATTTATCATTAAGATCCAAATAAATTAATTTATTCTCATTTTACAAGCATGCTTTGTGGCCTTGTATCATCCCATGGCCCAGTGGTTGGGGATTCGTCAAAAAAAATGTTGATGAAAAGGTTACAAATTGGGTGAATAGTGAGGGTGCAATAAAATCTCCATCTTCAACTCAAGTTATGTTGTTTTGCACCAAACATTATCATGCAGTAAAATGATATCTTATCAATTTACTCAATTGGGCACTCTTCGTGTTTTGAATGCCCTAAGGCTTCTGAGAGAGGGTGCATCCAGAGCATCGGGACCCAGAAGTCCAAGGGAGTCCAAAACACCAAATAAGGGGGCCTGAGAATTCTTTATTAAAATAGGTTGACTGGTGGATGAATATGATAGGGTATGTCAAAAGGTTTATAGCAGAGGAAAATGAGATGACTAAGTGAAAAGAGAGCTTATGTAGGGCGGGAAGCTTTGAACTATCTTATAAAATCCTCTCAAGGGCCTTTGAATGTACTATCAGCATATATATCTATGTTTTAACATTTACTATGTTGAAGGTAGCTAAAATCCATCAAACACTAATCATAACATCTCAGGAATGAAGGTATGGTTCCCGTCAGTGTTTTAGCCTCTCCTCAGCATCTTGCAAAACTTCCCATTATTATCTATTATAGAAAACATTTTTTCATCACAAGTGATGATACAAAAAAAGCAAATCAATTTTATATGATTAATGCAGACTTTTATGTATCTAATTTTTTTTCTTCATTCATTTTGAGTGGAACTTATTTATCAAGCTCTTTTCAAATGCATTACTCATAGTCGCAATAAAATGTTTCCCTCCGATATTGCTGAGGCTTGAAATCTCCACATGTCAGGTTTTAGAAACAAACTCTTATGTCAAAAAATGAATATTTGTTGTGTTCAATAAGTGTTTTCTTCTTCATTAGCCAATAGACATTGATTTCCTTATGTAAAACCATAGAGATAAGTTTTATACAATATATATAACATATGTGCAGACATATTTATCCGTGTGTTTGAAATATATACACACACACACAAACACGTATATGTATATATATATATATATATATATATATATATATATATATATCAGAAGAATGGACAGCTTATGTCCAACAGAATGTGATAACTATGAAGACATTTATGTAGGAACTATATATTTTGTCAAACACTGGTTTGAATTGAGTAGCAAATTGAACAGGTCTAAGCCACATAAATGAATTAAAAAAATGAATGCCAAGTTGGACTACAAATGAAGTAGCCTAAACGCGTCTCTGCTCTTAGCATTTGAACCTATGATGCATGGGCAAGATAAGTAGCCTGAGCCAGTTACCAAGCAATACATAGTTCTTACTCAAATGTCTTTATAATTATTACAGATATATATCAATAATATATATAAATATACATATGTACATATACATATATACACACACATACACACACACACACACACACACACACATATATATATATATATATATACCAAAAAATTAGATTTACTAGTAAATACAGCATGTATTATTATTTTATGGGAAATATACAAAAGGGCATATAGGCCTGAATTTGACTATCCTATTTATACATGCAGACATTTCTGGTCTCCAATACATAGCATAATCTATAAGCATGTATACACCAACTTGATTGTTGACCTTGGCAGATGAGAAGTATTTGATATAATTGACTAAATTAACTGAAGAGAAATATCAATGAAAAGAGATCATGAACGGAAAGCCACCTGCAATGAAAAAGAAAAGCAAAAACCCGAGGCAGCTGTTTCCAGAGATCAACTTTCAAGTTACTCTTTATTTCATTCTGATGCATAGATAGAAAGGCTTGAGAATTTTGATGGCAGCAAAAGAGATCTTGACAATAAAAAAAAGATATAACAGAGTCTATGAGCTCAATATCAGATAATAAATCCTCAGTTTCATTTATTGGTGCCTAAGTTTACTTTCAAAGCTTGGGTCTTACCATTCTATATAAGCTAGAGTGGTCTCTGCTTATAGGTCCATGAGTTTTGAAATGGATATCTCAACTGAATGAAAATACCATTAAGCATAACATTATGAAGATACCAATTAGCCTGTCCAAAATTTCTCAGCATATTTTTTTTTCTCTGATGCATAATAGACACTGAAACACTATGTATGGAGGAAAAAGAAATCAATATGAAAAAATGTCTTATATTTTGTTCTTAGAAAATGCTATATAACAATGATGCGGAAATGATGATGTTGATTATAGGTAATCATCATTAATGGATACTCAATCATAAAAATATATGCAGTTGATATGGGTCAGTTTTCAGAAATATACCAACAATAATCAAAGGAAGTGACATGGTTAAAATCAGTTTATTTTAAAAGATTACAATACATTGTATAATTTATATTGGATAACTTGTAAAAATATCTCAAAGCATAATTTCCATAAAAGATTTACGATAAGGTGCCATGACTAGTTAGAATCAGTGGTGGAATTTGGCTGGGGTATGCAAGGCTATGACGTATAGGTACTTACTCTTAGGTGCAACCTTCCCTAAATGAATTTGGAAAAGATTTCCAAACCCCACCCCTTCTACTCTGATTAGGACAACTCCACTTATTTATTCCTACGCTCTCCAACCTAATAGTTCGGAGGATGGACAACAACAGATTTGTCCAAACTTTCCTATCAAGAGACGACTATTGATCAATACAAAAGGAAAACTCTTGCTTAACCAAGATTAATTATTTATGCTATATCTAAAAATTTTGTTCCACCAAAACAACATTCAGTTCGGTTTTTCTTCAAAAACAAAATAATTTTTTCAATTGTGTCAATACTGAATGATTTTACTTCCCATGTGCCGACCCGAACCTTAATATAAATCTTTCTTTAGAAATGTTGAGAGAAAACTTTGTGCAAGGAGCCAGATCTGGACCATTTGTATTTTAGTTCGGCATAAACAATATTTGAAAAAAAAATCCTTTCTAGATCAGGATATGAATTCTGTGGAGTGAAAATTGAATCGCTGTCAGATTTTGATTTCAAGCTTGAACTTTTCTATCCTAATGATCAGGTCTCTAATCTGCATTACACTGTTTGAAATTAAGTTTTCATTTAAATCTCTTCCATTCCATATTTAAGAAATGAAGAATTTTTTTAAGTTCTATCAAGTCTTGAATATGATTCTAGGCATTCTCTCAATAAATCAGAAAATGACTTATTTGATGAAGTATAGTCTGAAAGAAGAGAAAGATAGCACTCACACAAAAAGGAAAATTTGTCTTTGTATCTTTTTCCTTGTTAATCTCCCAAATATTTATTCAGGTTTTGCCAAGTTAGCTTTATCTCATGATGGCAGAAAAAAGTCCAGTCCAGTCCTAGGAGTTTGTGCTTAGGATTTGCTCGCTGTAACTAATATGTCATATATTAAAAAACACATTATGGTTGAATAACTTGAACATCATTTTGAATGATCAGAAAATATTCAAGTGTTCTGATCAAGGGATGGTAATTTGTACAGAGAGACATTTATGACAGTTGTCAAAAAAGTTAAAGAGGTATAAATATTATCCTCCATCCATCTGTGTTCCTATTCTATCCCCTCAATATCCCCAAAAGTTCTCAATGAATTTAAATGAAATTTCGTTGAAAGGAAGGATTGATGAAAATTGAGAGAGGATCCAAGCATATTTTCTAGATTGAGAGATATTCTTACATTTTGTTTTCATACATTTATATATTTGCTCATGTCTGTCCACTCAATATCTCTGAAATTTCATGGAAATGTGGGTCAAAGCTTAGAAAGAATTGATAAAATTTCTAGGTGGATCCAGGAATTTTTGAAAAGAGGTTAAAAATAAGCTGTAAGTCAGTTTTTACTGAGTGTACAGTATTGACAGAGGTATGGGCTCTCTGAGTGCCTCTGGGTTTTTAATGACAATGATATTGCATTATTAAGCTTTTTTTCAGGAAAGTGCCGGTTGGAAAAGCCTTACTCATAAACCATTTTTTATTTGTTTGCTATTTTTTTTGCTAGGTACAATTTTTCAAAATCCACAAATACTTGACAAATATTTTTCATCTTATATTCATGTCATTGTATTTAAGAAACTTGTTTTGAATAAATTAGTAATTCATTTTTATTGTAATGATAATGAAAATCTATCTGTTAACAAAGTAAAATTTAGATTTTGTCTCATAAGTTTCCAAAGATAGAGTCCAAAGAGTATAAAATACATAATTTTCATTCTCATTGTACATGCACAATAGGTTGAGTAATTCCATACTTGTATGATTTTCCAGAATAAAGACGTATACTTTAAAATTGTGCATTGTTTTAGAGTATATGGTAATGAAAATTGGCTTTTTTTTCTATCTATTTCCAATTGCTCAAATTGAATACTATTTGCTTTATAATAATGTATTTACCATATAATAATGTATTTACCATATAATAATGTAGTGCTATTTTTGAGTGTTTTGTGTTCAAACCCAGGAGGCCAATGTTATGTTATTTGCAATGTACTTTGTTTTGAAGTCCATCAATATATAAGAAATGAAGATAACGAAAATGTTTTGTAATAGCATAAAAGAACATTTAAGAAATTGACAAAAAAATGAAAAAGTAAAGAAAAAAAGGCAAGATGGGGTGATAAGAAGGTTTTTTTTAAATAGTCAAAGAATAAGTTTATTCCTGCAAAAGATGAGTTTATTATTATGAAACAAAGAAAAGAACAAATAGAGAGAGAGGTGAAAGATGTGATTAAAAAATGCAGTCGGACCAAGAGAAATAATATGGAAAAAATGTTTTGAGGTAAGTGAAAACTAAGTAAAAAGAACCCACAGTATCTGTCACTGAGAAAGAAAATCAAATCAGAGGCATAGAAAGTGCACTTTTCAAAGATAAGACAAATGAAAAAAAAAATGGCAAGAGTGAATGATAAAAAGAAATGACCAGACAAGCCCTCAGAAGAAATGGGATATGAAAGAAATTGATAAAAAAACAAAGAACCAAAGTAAACAGTAAAAAATATGAGAAAGAAAATCAAGAGACATAAACTGTCCAAGAAAAAATGATTCTAGTTGGGAGAGAATAAAGCAACGAAAGGAATAAAAGATTTATGCAATGAAATGAAATGGGAGGAACAGAAAAATAAAAGGGTGATAACTATGAAGAGAAAATGAATTAAGGAGAGAAATAAAAAGATAGCAAATTTGAAAGAACTATAAGAAAGAATGCGTATGTATAGATAAGAAAAAAAAATTTGGAGAAATAAAAAAAAAAAAAGATGATTCAGTTCATTTGAGTGTCAAACAAAAATGAAAGGATTTTAGTAAAGAAAGGTAAAGATTGAAATAATGATTCTGGTTAAAAGAAAGGGGAGCTAGTTTGATGACATTTTTCTTATCAGACAATTATGCCAACACATGAACAGCAAAGGAGAAGGTAACAAGCAAAAAAAAAGAATTAAAATTAAGGTCTCATGATCTGGTCAGTTAATTCAAAAGGAATTCATGGCATTGAATTAATGGTTCTTTTTAAGGAAAATATAGTCTGGGCACATCAATGTAAACTGGAAAAGTAAGAAGATCTGTAAGATCAATGTAAGATAAATGGATGGCCAACAAATATAATTCCTATTGAAGTTGGATGCCAAGGTTTTGTTGTAAACTTGTCCTCGATATACCTGACTAAACTTGAATTGTCACCAACAGAGAAAAACCAATAGATCAAGTGGATCAAGATTGAGCAGAGGCTGCTTTTGTATGGATCTGACACTCCCGCACTGTGATGGAGAGAACCAACGAAGCCTGGTGATATCATGAGGTACTGCTGGAGCACCCTGAATCAATGGTAATGTTGCTTTGACACTGGAACCATACCCATAGATAATCATCTGATGAAGGCTTTGTTGGCAGTGCTGTTGTTGGTTTTACAGTGATAGTCGAAAATTTATTTGAAAAGGTAGAAAGAAAATTTGGGCTGACAGATTTGGTCGGTACCATGCCAGAAACCCAACACAAAAATAAAGAATGACTCTATCAGTCATTGTGGTTGTCACACAGTATACAAGCTCACTCAGTGGCGTTTCAAAGCCAACTGAGTAACCCTCAGATGAGTGAGTGCATGCAGTAGTAAGGCTCCCTGTGATTGGTTGCAAGTTATATCAAAGCCGTGCTACCATTTATCAAGGTATTCAGAATGGCAGAATACAGACTATATATATATATATATGTGTATATATAAATTCTTGAAAGCTTTACACCATTAAACACTATATATACAATATATATATAGTTACAGCTGAGAGCAAAACTAGAGCCAGGTCTCGAGATATTCAAAATAGCTGGATACTGACCTTATATATATATATATATATATATATATATATATATATATATATATATATATATATATATATATATATATATATGTATATATATATATATATATATATATGTACATATGTATATATATATATATATATATATATATATATATATATATATATATGTACATATGTATATATATATATATATATATATATATATATGTATACATACTAAAATTAAGCTAAGTTTAGTAAATCTATAAATATTAAGTTCCAACTCACACTACTACTCCTACTACTATTACTCACACATTGTATAAACACAGCAGGTATATATGCAGTGTAGCAGTATATATATATATATATATATATATATATATATATATATATATATATATATATATATATATATATGTATATGTACAGATAGATAGATAGATAGATAGATAGATAGATAGTCAGTCATACCATAGTCCTACCTATACTATATCTGCTATATGAGCTATGAATTCCTATATTATCTGAGTGACCCTAATGTAAAGAGCTATCCAGGTGCACTTAGAAAATCATAGATTAACACCTCAAATGATTGATGCAATTCTTTATTCAGTAACAAATAAATGTTAAAGGTTATAGTTACAAAATTATTCCATGTCTACTTTAAAGCTTATCTTTTTTCTTTGTTTCATTCCTGTTTATGATTCGTTTAACAATTGTTTAGAGAATTATGGGAGAAAGGGAATGGAAAATGAAAGAAAAAACAAAATGGGGATAGAAAAAACAAAATCTAAGAAGAAAAAGACTTGAAAGAGAAGGAAAAAAACAAAAGGAGGACAAAGAAGAGGGAAAGAACTTAAAAAATCAAAGAAGGAAAGAAAAGGAAAATTAGGGAGAAGAAAAGCAGGAGGGCACTGAATTGATAGAAATAGGAATGAAAGAAATAAAGTAGACAAAGAAAGATTGAAGGTGAGGATCAAGGTAAAAGGGAAAAAAAAAAATATTGAAAATGATGAAGATAAGCAGTAACAAAAAATAAATGAAAGAATGATGGAATGAAAGGTAGGAAAATAGATATTGATAGGTGAAACACATGTGCTGAGTGAAAAGAAAAAGAGAATAACAAAAAAGGGAAAATCTAAGTAGCCATATATGAAGGAAAATACCAAAGAAGAACGGTAAAGGGAGAGAGAGAGAGAGAGTGAGATTGAGAAGCAAATAGAGAAAGAAAAGATAGAAAGAAAAAAGAAGAACAAAAAAGCAGTATATAAAGGCAAAAAGAAAGAAAGAATTTACTTAAGACGGTGTTAAGAGAAAAGCATAAGACTTACAGCTGGGAAAAGGGGGAATGCATAGAGAGGATGCAAAGAGTAGAGAGCTGAAAGAAGGACTTTTGTCAACCTAAGATAAGGCAATAATTTGCTTTGATGAGAATTTTATGTACAATAAAGTTTTATATTACATTTTGTCAACACTACAATCACCTTCATTATCATACAAGTTATCTTCATTATAATCATAATCATTTTTATTACAAAGCTTCTTTTTTATTATCCTCGCTGCTTTTGCATCGAGAATGAAAGTTTTGTTTTCTTAAGAATGTTGCTGCTTTTTTATAAGTATTACTGTCAAGGTGACTAGGTGCTCTTCAGGTTAAAATATTAGGTGTGTGCAAAAGTTGTAGCCATAGAAAATAAATATAATATTGTTATCTCACATTTACAGCATGTACTTATTACTTTATATGAGGTTATTACAATTACATTGATTGTAATTTGCAGAAATCAACTATTTTGTTCAAGTAAGCCATTTTAAACAATAATTAACTTTTTTAAAAAAAATTCATTGAATTATTTCTTAAAAAATGTTTTGAGATATACAGTTTTCCAAATACTGAAACATTTTTAAAGGAATTCAATCATATATATATACTTGTGTGTGTGTATATATATATATATATATATATATATATATATGTATATATATATATATATATATATATATATGTATATATATATATATATATATATATATATATATATGTGTGTGCGTGTGTATGTGTGTGTGTGTGTATGTGTGTGTGTGTGTGTGTGTGTGTGTGTGTGTGTGTGTGTGTATATATATATATATATATGCATTAATTTGCCTGAAACTGTCATTGACATTGCCAATTTTAAAGGACACTTTGTTGCTAGAATGATATCACTTTTTAAAAAAATTTGAATACTCTTTGTCTTATGTGCTTATTGAATTTCTTCTATAAGGTGCTGGGATTTGAATATAGCCCAAATACCCTCAAGTTCGATGCACAAACCTTAGAGCTAAGCCCCAATGGAAAAAAAAAAACTCAAATCTAAAATGAGTATTTTACGTGCTTTGCCACAATATACCAAGTAATGAGACACTAAGTAAAGTTGGTCACTTTGGTGTTTTCAAAAGATTTATAGGATAAAGGACAAGAAAAAGATTCGCTTCTGGAGATTTGCTTTTCCTTGTGAGGAGTAAACAAAATGAAAGTGAAAGTGAAAGTAGGAAATGCAGATAGCTCAAGGGTTGAGATATATTTGGGACTTCTAAAAAGAGGAACAATATCAATAGGAGGATGATGAGATATTAGGTTTAATGTTTTGTCTGATTACTGGAGTGAACAGGGTTGGAAGTGGAGAAGGCTCTGCTTGGGTTCTTTTTTGGTAAAGGTGATGGCAATCTAAAAGATAGTATTTTAAATAAGGAAATGGTGAACCACAGTTATCCACATATGTCAGTTGTTGCCTTGACAAAGATCAGAAGATGGAGAGAAAAAAAGAAAGAGAAGAGAAAGAATGAAATGAGAAACAGTAAGGGATGGGAAAAAGGAAAGGTAGAGAAAATATAGAAAAAGTGATGAAGACAGAATGAAAAGTGACCGAGATAAAGACATGTAGAAATGGATGAATACGTTAGAACGAAAGTAAAACAAGCAGAAAAGAAACTGAAGAACAAGTTCAGATTAGGTCTGGTTGGTCACCTAATAAGAAATAACACTTGATCAATGTCTTTTGGCAGCATGTTGTGTTGGGGGTGATTCCCTGCCTTTCGTTGAGCAGTGGTGACTAAAAAAGTCTGAATTAAAACAACCAAAAAACAAGCGGGAATGATGCTGGACTCAAACTTTCATTGCAAATCAAACTCCCGACTAAAATGTATTTGGAATGGGGGTTAATCTTTAAAAAGCGAAAAGAAAACGTTTTTCGTAGACATAATGAGGTGTAAATAGTACAGCCTATAAGTGTGATGCATCAATGCATAGCCAGCCAGCCAGATCAACTGAAAAACTGAAGAAATCTATGTTGAGAGTTTTAGTGACAGTTTCGGTCGATGGTTTTCAATTAATGGGAACAAATATAAAGAAAAAAAAGCAGAAAAGATGTCAAAGACCAAGATCAGGAAAACGTGAGTTTAAAGGTCTGGATAGTCACTCAATAGAAACCATCACATGACCAACGTCTGGCAGCATACTGTGTTGAGAGATGAACAATTAAAACATTGGAGGATGGGGTAATTAATGAATGTGTTACTTCTCTCTACTTTTGCTGACGTATGTTGATAACTGAAAAAAGTCTGAATTTTCAAGTAGCAAATAACAAACCAAGTGACTAATTTAGTATAAACTCTAATTGTAAATTGAACCCCCCACAAAAAACCTTTTTTGTGGGGGGTAAATAAACAAAAAAACGTTTTTTGGTAGATTTATAAGGAGTAAATATTTCAGCCGTCTCTTTCTATTGGGATGCCCTGCACATGTGATACATACATATATACGTACATACATACATACATACATACATACATACATACATATGTACATAGATACATACATACATACATGCATGCTTACATACGTACATGCATACTTACATACATACATACATACATACATACATACATACGTACATACATACATACATACTTACATACATACATACGTACATACATACATATATACATACATACATACAAATGTACATAGATACATACATACATACATGCATGCTTACATACGTACATGCATACATACATACATACATACATACATACATACATACATACATACATACTTACATACATACATACGTACATACATACATATATACATACATACAAACGTACATATATACATACATACATACTTACATACATATGTACATGCATACATGCACATATACATATGTACATACATACGTACATACATACATACATACATACATACATACATACATACATACATACATTGTCCACCAGGCAGACCAACTTGAAAACTGAATAAACCAATTTCAACTGTTTTTATGTCAATTTTGGTCAATGGTTCCTGATTAAAACAGAGAAGAAAAATGAAAGAAAAAATTGACAAAATTGTTTTATTTGAGAAAGATAAGTAAAACAAAATTAACGGTTGAAAAATGAACAAAAGAAAAAAGAACATATCTTAACATTATCATCAGTCTTTCAACGTCCGTCGTTGGATATAGACCTTCCCCAGGATTCGCCACACTTCTCTATCATGGGCGTCGCAGAGCCAGTACTTTCTGAATTTGTGTAGCTCGTCTCTGCATCTAATATTCTGCCAGCCTTGGTTCTGCATGTGATCTCGGGGGATCCATGTTGTGAGTCATGATCTCCATCAGTTCTCCGCCATTCATGCAACCTGGCCAGCCCACTGCCATTTGAGCTTTTTAATGGATTCTATGATGTCCCTGACTCTTGCTTTTCCCGGATGTATTGTGCTGTCTTGTAGTCTCTCCATGTGAGGCCCAGCATAACTTATTCATGTGCACGTTGCATAGTTCTCAATTTGCAGATCTGTCTCTTGGTTAGATTTTATGTGTCAGCTCCATAAGTGACTATTGGGAGGATGCATGGGTTATACACCCTTATCTTATAAGTTCAGTTAAAACCAGTCACTAAGAGAAGTACAATTGGCTCCTTAGTCAACTTTTACCAAGTCTTGATGTGCAGATACTTATATTCAGCCAAATGTTGATGTATCTGTGTATACACATAATTGCAAGTCTAAGACATGGTTTATCTCTTGGACAAATGGAATGATAGTGGCATATATACAGATATATTTGCTTGCACACATATACCCAAATAATAAACAAACATAGACAAACAGAATCATTTGTGGATATATAGGAGACAAAACTTATCATGTCAACCTAAATCATGGAATTTTCAAAATATGCCATGTCCAAATCAGTTATAGAGAAGTGGTTTACAATGAGACAGGCGAATAATTTGAACTCTTCAAAACATTCCCTTAACTCAGCTCATCAACTGAATTATATTCTCTTTATTTTTCAGAAACTGTCAATCAGGAATGCCACCAAAACTGTCAACATAGGTTTCTTCAGTTCTTAAGCCAGTCTGGCTGGCTGGTTTGCTGTGTATTATATGCGTGTATGTATACGTGAATCATGCACACAGGCTGAACTGATGGAGCTAGAGATCTGAAAATTTAAACATTTGCTCTTCGTCATGTATAGAAGAAATGGCTTTCTGAAATTTTTGAAAATTCCACCCCCCTGACACTTTTTTTGAGGGGTCAGGGGCAATATACAATTTAAATTGATACAAAATTGGTAACTTAGTTTGTGTCTGGCAGCATTCATATGCTTTTTGAAAATCCAGACCTTCTTTGTGATCACTGCCCAATAAAAGGCAAGAGAGGTAATTTATTTATTGATGAATAATTCAAAAATTGAAAAAAAGGTGTCTTTTCTTCAGTTTTTTAATTGCTCACCCCCAACATGGCATGCTGCTACAGCTGATGTGACAGTTTCTATTGAGTGAAAAACCAAACCTGTTCCTCTTCCTGCTTCATTTCTTTCTTTTTTTTCCAACTGCTAACTCTGGTAATATAAATTTCCGTCTCAAAGATAGAAGGATGCTCTTCCTGCCTATAAAAGTTGTCAAAAAAGCTTATCTCATCATAAGATTCTTTGCTTTTTTGTTAAAGGTCAATCTTCTAATCTTCATTTTTTTCATTTCTCAAAGAATTTTTGGCATCGTCAGCATTTTTTAAAGATTTGAAGTGAATGTATTATCCTTTTCCAAGCATTTACTGTCAACGCTATCACAAGCAATGACCAATTTTTCATTCAAGTTCTGTTTTTTAACTCTGTGAGCACACACAAACACACACACACACACACACACACACACACACACACACACACACACACACACACATGTGCGCATGAATATGTACGCATGTTTATGTTCATATATATGCATATATAAATATTTATAGAAATATCTTGATGCATATATAAATATATATATATATATATATATATATATATATATATATGCATGTGTATATATATATATATATATATATATGTATATATATATATATATATATATATATATATATATATATATATATATATATATATATATATATATATATATACATATGTATACATTCATATGTACATGTCCAAACACATATGTATATAATGTTTATATATGTGCATTCATGCATTTTCAACCCAAAATATTTAAATCTTTCTGACTTCATCTTAAGAAAAAAGATGCCAATAATTCTGAAGTATGTGATTTGACGCTGAGTAAATAGTTTGTGACAAAGTAAGTTTTAAAAACAAGCATTACTGAAAAAACAATGATATGAAGGAAAAGATTTATCGATTTGCATATTTACATTGATCAATTATGAGAAAGAGACGGAAAAATCAAAGAGATAATATGTTTCTCTTCTTTTTTAGTTTTCCCAAATGAAAAAGTCAAATTTTATCAGCTACTTTTCCAGTCTATAAAGCAGCTTAAAAGAAAATGCTATGTCACTTCCAAAACTCTTTTATCACTGGGGCATCACAGGGGGGTTTCTGGCTATTTCTGGCTGTTTCTGGCTAGAAATAAGCATAGTTGCTGGGGACCTGTGGCTATTGGGATTTGAGCAAAGATCTGAATGTTTAGTTCCAGGGGCCTAATCCCCAGGCTGCCTCTTCCCATTGCACTCAGATAGATAGTCAAGATCAATCTCTGATGCCTGAGGCCTCCA
Organism: Thysanoteuthis rhombus; assembly: GCA_963457665.1. Taxonomy (NCBI): domain Eukaryota; kingdom Metazoa; phylum Mollusca; class Cephalopoda; order Oegopsida; family Thysanoteuthidae; genus Thysanoteuthis; species Thysanoteuthis major. The sequence continues at coordinate 18,202,203 of OY735210.1, forward strand.
AAATGGAAGTGCCTAGGGAACTAGTCAATTTTTGGCTCTACCAATACATTTGCATAAGGGCCCTCTTACCAAACTCAACATTGTCTCATATTCAGCCTTTGTGGAGAGACAAATAGATATGATTTCCCAATTAGCACTTTCCCATTGCATTAAAAGTGATAGGAGCTAGGGCACGTTCTGCTGCCTGCAGCAAAAGCTCCATAAGCTGGTGAAACAGTAAAACAAGCTAGCATACCAAAATGTGTTGGTGTCTGCATTAAAAGGACCTTGTGTCATACCTAGTATCTTTGAGGATGTAGATAAATACAGAGTAATATGGTTTAAAAGTAACATTTTCAAAAGTATTTTTATGTTGATAAATCTGAAAACATACATTTTTCATCCAAATCAAAAGATGTGAACATTCATCTCTCGTACTTTTGGAAGTTACGCAGAGGGGAATTCAAACAGCTTGATTTATCTTTTAATGTCATTTTACCAAGAATTTTCCATGTCTTGCCAGATATTCAACATATCCCCCAAAATTCCATCTTAAAATAAAAAGACACCTTTTCCACTTATTTTTTTATCGTATGAAGAAACCGTTTCCTGCGGTAAGTTTGTAAACAAATTGCCCTATCTTTTAATTATTATTGTAAACTTTGATGCAGTCCTTCAGAATTATTGGACTACTGGTATGGAACTTCTGTGCAATCTTTTCCTTACATCAGTTTAAACAGAAAAGATGGTGAAGGGCCAACCGAATATTTCCTCCTTTATAGTGAATCTAAGTTTTAATATTAAACAAATTTATTCACAGAGACATGGGCATCTGCTCTCATTTCACCGGGGGAGATCTATTTCCAGAGATTGGGGTCAAAAGGACATATTCGGCATATATCTTAGTGACAAAGCTGTTAATACCCGAATATTAATACTGTCTTTTTATATGGAAACATTGAGTTGGTGTTAAAACTCGCAAATACTTCCAGCCTCTGTGTGAAGGCCTGATCCAGGAGAAGAGCAGTAGGGTCAAAAGTATAGTTTGCTTACCTCAACTCCCGCAGATGCCCAAACACAGATATCACAAAAAAATCAGGCAACTAAAAACAATCAGCATATAAGAACAGATAATATATACCTATTTCCAAATAGAGAGGAAACAGCAAATTAATCTATGAGAGTCAGGCCTCCTTGTTTAGCCAGGGCTATTCTATATAGATGGCTTCTGAAATAACCAAGTGAAGAAACAAACATGTCACCTAAGTGTGTGTCATTAAAGTCATTGTCCCCATACTCACATATCACAAAACTCATTTGGTTAAAAACAGTAGACATATAAATAAACAGACAGTTTATTCACATAAAATATTGAGAAAAAAAAATAACAAAACAGTCCTATTAAGTGACAGTGGAGGTTGTCCCATTGAGGGTCATCAGTTGCAATTATTCTGGCCATATCTTCCCTGAGTGACCGTTTTGTGGAGATGAATGCTTTGAGAGAAAGTTCTTGGTGGACAGGAAGCTTAAATGATATAATGGTCAATAGTAAAGACCAGTGATGGAAATGGGTGTGGTATGCAGGGGGAGAAAGGCGTATACCTATTTCTCAATTTCCATGTTTTTTTTTATGTTCAGTGTCTACTAATGGGGACATTACTGTATACCTAGTTCCCCAAACCCCGCTTTATCATATACCTAGTTCCCCAAACCTATTTCCATCACTGTCAATAGTGAAGGACACTCCTACCCCAACAGTATTACTGCCTCTCAGTGGACCAAAGTGATGGACAGTATTTTATTGAAATATTCCTGCTTAGGGTTTGGATCTTACCACGTTTGATATATTTACTGTTCCTTATTGGTAAATTGAATACTTTCGAATATACCCATAAATTGCACTGACATGTATGAATTATTTCATGCTTGTGTTTATATATATGTTCGTGTGAATGTGACAAAATATGTTCATGGGTACATCCTATAATATGTATATATATGAATATATACATATAAATATATATATATATATATATATATATATATATATATATATATATATATATATATATATATATATATATATATATATATATGCACACATATATATACACATATATATACATATATATATATATATATATATATATATATATATATATATATATACACACATATATATACACATATATATACATATATATATATATATATATATATATGTATGTAATATTCAACATGTATAACTTAATGTTTGTACATATCAATACCTTTACACTCGCACATATATATATATATATATATATATATATATATAGGTTTATGTGACTTGTATGAATATATATGATAAACATGTAACCAAATGCACACACACACAAACACACAAGTGTTTATTTCATTCCTATTTCCATATATTCACATATATTCTGGAAGGTATCATTTTTATACATGTCCACATTAGCTTCTTCTTGAACATCAATCTGCAATAAAAGGGTAGATCAATAAGTCCATGGTCTGACATAGTTACTTGCAGAATTTTTATCTGAAATTTTCACTGCCTAACGTTGGATCTAAGTGATTAATAATTATCACCAAATTAATGGTATTGTCAAGGCAGGAGATTGTGATGGTAAATAAATATTTGAGGAGTAAAAAGATGTGTTTCTCATCATTAGGCTATAGACTTATTGATGTACCAATGTACATAAGTATTGTGTTGCATATCTTAATCTTTACTTACATTTATATATATCTGCTTGTGTATGTAGTTGAGTGTGTATGCTTTTTTTTAGAAGTACATGCATACACCAGGTTGAATATATGGATGATGTTGAAGCTGTCCACTGAATGACCCAGAAAAAAAAATGAAAACAAAAATAAAAGAAAAAATGAAAGAGTAAACTACAGTAATATATATATAATAATATATATACGTATATGTATATCTATACACACACACATATATATATGTATGTATATATACATGTATGTAGATATACTTATATGTATATATTTATGTATTTATGTATATATATATATATATATATATATATATATATATATATATTTATTTATTTACATACGTATATATACCCTTACTTTTCTCAAACAAGCTCCCCCAAAACAGTAAAAAAAATAAACGAGTGAATAAAAAACAGAGAAGACACTAGAAAACTATCAGAAGATTGCATGCTAAAGCGCAATTCATTTTAATTTCATCTTCTCATGCCACTGAGGGTACGTGCAACCTTATGTGGTCATGAGACGTTCAATGAAAGTGAAGGGCACAAATGAATTACACATGAGGGAAAAGTGTTTCCGACCCGGAGGAGGAGAACAAGGAAAAGGTTGGTGGATGGTGTGGGGGGGAGTGATGGAAAATAAGAAAGCGAGATTCTGTAAAGGAGAGGAGAAAGCATAAGAATCCAGATTTTGCCGCCTGACATTCTACCAAAAGATCTCAAAGTGTAATTATAAACCCTCTTTATTCTATGCTAGATGATAAGAAAAAAAAATTGAAAATTACTGGCACAAATAAAAAAAAATGAAAAAGAATAGCAAAACTTCTTTTCAATAAAGGTTTCCATTTTATTCCTTATTTTTTTCTTCTCTTGCACTTTCTTTTGAAGTCTTTAAGAATGAGTGTTTCAGGAATTTGGTGAAGTCCCCAGGCCGATTCCCAGTTCACGTGCTCTGTGTATCTCCAGTGTCCAGGTGACAAATATTTTCTCAAGTGTAATCTGTCAACTGCCGATCACTGTGGCTCAGTAGTAGAGTGCTTGCGTCTGGTTAGGTGGGTTGTAGGTTCAATCCAAGGCCTGAGTCATGCCAAAGACTTTAAAAATGTTTTGTGGTTCCTCATTGCTAAGCAAACAAGCATGAAAGGAAGGATTGAGAAAGCCTGGAGAGGGATTGAATCTTGCCCAAAACATAATATGAGGGACCAAAAACTCTTATGGACTGCAGACATAAAAACTGAATCAACCAAGTTAAAATTTTTGTTGAAACTGTTGATCACCTAATGCCCTTGGAAAATGTATGAATCGATTTTTTCCTGTGATAAGTTCCATTTCAAGATATCTTGACAAAATGTCTCATCAGTGGCAAACCACACTTGTTAAAAAAGACAACAGTGGATGAATGAGCACTGGAGGTAAACTACTCTCCCATAATTACCTCACCAACCTAGGCCATAGTAGCATAAGACTTTCGTCAACTTTAACTGATGGTATAAGCAGAAACCAGAGACAGCCCTGGAAAATAGGAGCAACAAATTACTCTGGGACTTTGACATCTAGACCACCCCATCCAAGCAAGAAGACCAGACTCGGTAGTCGATGACAAGGAAAGGAGAACCTTTGATATGGTTGTGCCAGCAGATCACAGAATGAAAACTAAAAAGCTAGGAAAATATCAGGTTCTGATGAGAGAACTAAAAAAAGTGTGGAACATGAGAGTCAGGGTAGTGTTAGTAACAGTAGGTACACTCGGAACAGTGCCAAAGACACTTACAAAATGAATGAATTATAGCAAATGTCATTAAATAACCCTGGAAACCCTTTTTCAGCTTACTGGGTCTGATCTTAGTGTAGTATATGAACCATGGAGTTATCCTAAGTGTAGAATCTGTACTTAGACAACTATTGTGCCAGAGTGGATTGGTGTGGTGTTTCAGTCTGGGTGCACCGGTGCAATGTAATAGCTCATGAGGGATACTGAGGCTCGGCATTGCTAAGCGCATTGAGTCCTGAGGATTTGTCTTAGGGCCTCAATTATTTATTAGACCCAGTCTTGGGGGAGCAGTTCACTCCAGGACAGTGCTGTTCCCACTGCACTAAGGGGGATGGTTTGGGCTTTTCCTGATGCCTTCACGACATCAGTTGCAGGGACTGGAGTAATTTTTATAGGTACTCTACGCTTATCCCACATTAAGAATGACCTTGTGTCACATCTCGCTCTTATGAGGGCACAAGTTAATTGGTATACATTGCTAAATTAGTGCTGAGAGCACCTAGCTTACATTTTGGGCTGGTTGCATGTTTCTTGTTGGTGTTTATAGTTAACGTTTGAGCTCAGGTAACAGGCCAGATCCCTAATGTTGATTTCTCAGGCAAACAAGCCCTACTTGGAAGATTGTCACAATAACAATCTTCCTACCCTCATTTTGACATCATTTGGCCTTGTGCTAGACTAAGCTGTGACTCAATAAAGGGAATTGATTGTTAGTAAAGATAGTCGTGCACTTTCTTTCTGTGCTAGTCATCAGGGTTCAATCCCAGGTAGTAGACAAGATCCTGAATGCTAATTTCCAAAGATGGTAGGCCCTCTCAGTTGAAACTTTGGCACAATACAATTTTCTACTTTCTTCTGATTTGGCTTTATGCCACACTAAACTAAGCTATGTAAATATCGATAACGGTGCCCGCTATTAAAGAGACTAGTTTAGTAAAAGCCTCAACATTTTGCAAATTTAATCATGAAAAAAAAATTGTAATTTAGTGTGATACCATAACCTCCATGCCATCCGGTCGTTTTCACCTCGCCTCAGACCTCTGAGCCCATGTTTTCGATTGAAGCTCCTCAACGGTTCCCTGGCAAAGGCTTGATTGGAACATCTTCACTGCACAGGGGTATTGGTTGCAAACATAGGAGCAATGATCATCTAAATAATGAAATAATGGTGATATGACAGGAACAAAAAAAAAAAATGGTCGATTGTTGATAGGGTTACAAGTCCATGATAATCCTTCCCATTGACTGGTCAGTGATTTTAACAAAATTATGCTTTATTCTTAAAGCCAGAATTTTCAAAGTTAAGTCGTTTTAGGGAGGGCAGCATGTCCTTGTAGCAATGGATCTCACTTCAGGCAAAGATCTGGTCAGACAACTGATTTTTAGGTGTATTCATGGGGTGTAATGAACAAACTACAGAATCTTTATTTCTGAAAAAAAAAACAAACAAAAAAAACAATGAAGGAACTATAGACGATTTTTTTCTGTAGAAAAAGAAAATTGCTTCTCCTTAAAAAGGATTATGAACATCTTCTGTTTGCAAGATGAATTCAACTTTTTTAAAAAGAACAATGAACATTATGTCTTTGCTTTCGAAGAAAAATTATGGACATTTTCCCACATTTTTTCCCTCTGTAATTAAGGAATCTTCGACCATATCTGGGAGAGATTAGTCTATGTTTTCAATATTTTATCAGAAGTTTTTGTCAAATATTTTTGTAATTCTTTTCTTGGGGTATTTACTTTTGAATACATTTTACTGTTTTCAAATTGTGAATGGCATTTGTAATGTGCAACAGGTAAAATTGAAAATTCACTGGAAATGCACTATTGGTTTATCTTGACTGAAATGTCATCTAATAGTTTACACCTGGATTCAGGTGCAACTCAGAAGTACTCGTTTTTGGAAAGTCATGTTGGAATGGGTTTACTCCCTTGAAAAGGCTTAAATGGCTTGCTTACATTTATATATATGCGATTTTGTGAAGGTATCAAAAAAAAGAAGTTAGACGGTTAGTCCTGATAAGGCAAGATTTTTACCTTGTGTTGTATAATATTGTGTGTTTGTCTTAACAATACTGCATTTTTTATGAATCGTGTTTTCTTCATGTCATGTACGTAATAGTTGAGATGTGCGTTTTTCTACTGATTTCATGTGGAAACATTTTCTCATTGATTAATTGAATGCCTTCAAACAGAAATAAAACGGAACTATCAAAGGGATAATTCAGGTTTGAGAAAATGTGTAGCATGTTTGACAACTCCAAGAAACACCAAGACTCAAAATGGTCATGTTCTTTGTCCACTTTTTTCAGGCAAGTAAAAAGGTATGTGTTGAGCTTTCAAAATATGGGTTTTGTTTCAGGGTCAATATTTTCTTTCACAGAGAAACCCTTTGATGAACCCAATTCATTCAAGAAAACATCAGGATACTTTGCTGAAATATCCTCAACAGCAGGTGTAGCATTAAATGCTTGGACACTTCACAAGAACCACTGAGTGTGATGCTTTCTCCAGAATAAGCTGATAGCTTGTATGTCATGATTTGAGTTTTGGTTTATCAAGTTTGCTTAGCAGGTTATCAAATGAGGTGAGGCTGATCAGTGAAATAGCTATGCCTGTGTTGACTTCCCTCTCAACATGTTGGCCGTTGATGTCCAACAGTACCATTAAGGGATTTATTTGACGATCCCCTTGGAGGTTAAGCAGTCTACGTATAGAGCCAGGAGTACTGCCTGCAATTGATATGATTTTGTCAACTAGTTTTCCTTGTCATCTTTGTGAGTTTTCTAGATTCCAACCCTTTGCATATGCTTCCAGATCAAAAGGGCTGATGGTATGATAAGGTCAGTTCCATGACAAAAATTACTTCTTTGTAATGGAAGGAATCAGGACAATGTTTTCTATTGTAACAAAAGGAAAACCTTTGTTTTTGTGTCTGTTCAACTAGGTTGACTTTAGGCTGCAATAGTATGTCAGTTGATGGATGTGCAGCAATGTCATGAACATTCTAATCATGACAAGTGTTATTGGGCCTGAAGAAATTTTAGTTTCCTTCTAGATTAGCGAGTGTCTGCAAATGCAATCATCTGCTATTCCTACAACTAACAGGTCTCTTATCATGTCTTCTATGGTTTCCAGACTCACAGAATTGGGAGAGTTTTTTTTAACCGAGCAATGAAATCAGGAAGTGATTGACCCAGCTGTTGGAATCATATATAAAAATTGAATCACATTCAACAATGACCAATGGTTTACAATGCTCTTTTAGAGTAAGCGAGGGTTCCACATGGGTTTTATCTTTGAGTTTGTTGGGCATAACTAAATCCTTTAACAGTGATTATGTCTCTGCTTCACAAATGGAAAGGAAGACTGTCTTATTCTTATGTGAATCATATATATCGTTAGCTTTGAAATGATAATCTAGTCTCTCTGCATGTTTTCCAATACCCTCCAACAGAGAATTTATGGCTATAACCAACGATGTTATGTTGGGGAAAAAAATCATTTGACTGAATTACTGGATGTAAATGAAGTTCCATGATAGATAAATTTTAGTTTACTGTGTATCACTGCCGGCAGCCCCTATTATAAAATGACTTCCTTGTTTGTTTGTTTACTTTTTTTTTTCAAGTGCGGACAAATCTCCAAGGTAGAGTCTGGTTTGGTAAGTTTTGTAATATAATATGATGAATTCAACAAAAGCTACTGATGACACAACACTCACTGAATTATAAGACCATCTCATCCTTATCACCAGATATTGTTTCTCAAAAACAAAACCATTTCAAGGTTAAATATGAACTTTTATTAAATTGTTGAATTGAAGTGCTAATCTATTTCTGACAGCTACGGTGTCTAAAAATGTCACCCAAATTAGTTCCCACATGAACTAATGAGCATTACACCTACTTGCATTGCTCAAATGGTTTGAATACTTCTAATCTTGATTCTAGTGATTTTGGTATGGTTTCATGTGAGTCAGTTATTATGAGCATGACTAACTTTCATGTTTCGTGCCTTCTTCAGTTTCTAGGCCAGGTCCTGGTTATTGTTATTAGAAACTTGGAAGACTTGTTATTATTATTACTCATATTTCCTGCATTTGCATGTTTGCATAAGAAATCTACTGGTTATTGGTGGTGAGTGAATAAATATCCTCAGATCTCAAGCCTATTTCTTAGTATCCTTGCAGACCCCAGAACTGCCATGGTCTGAAGAGTCTCAACTCTTCCTAAAAGCTTTAATTTGTCAAATCTCATTTCTATTATTGTTTTTTTCCCTTTGAAGTGCTTATCTTCTTTTAATCTTTTATTTGCAATCACTCTGGTGTTTAAATTTTTATTGTGATGCATTTTTCTTGAGTCAAAAAATACATGTTCGGATTATTTACTCTAAATCTCATTGCTATTTTTAGTTTTATTCCGTGAAGATTTTCACTTTATTTGTATTTTTCTCATATTTATTCTAAATTTTGATAATTTTTTTTTTTTTGCTATCTTTTATTTTGTCCAGATTTATTATTTTTCTCTCTTAAGTTTATTAGAATTTTTCCCCTCTTTTCTCCTCTGCTCTTTGTAATTTTGTATAATACTGTTAAGTGCTGGGCCTTTTATTTAAATGCCATTAAATTTCACTCTAGGGAGAACCAGACACATGTGCCACCAACGAAGCTCTGAGTGGTGGAGCAGGTCAGGTGCAAGAGGTATTAAAGCTCTGGGGGTATTAATTACCTTTCTGGCAATAATCTCGTTATAGCCTCGTTGTACATTTGTAACGAAGACATTAATTGCTTGGTGATGTCTTTATAGTCAGTTTTATAAAATGTTATCTTTCGTGCCAATCCTCCTCCTTTCTACCCCAAAGTATCTTTACTCGGTTTTCACTTGTATTTTTTGACATCTATGTTTTTATTATTTGTATTTTAACCCGAGAGAATAAAACTTTTTATAGAATATTTGCATTTCCATAGAGGTTTCTGTAATTGACAGTATAACATAAGTGACAAATCATTTATTTTTGCTTTGCTCCTCTTTTTAGCACTTTCTTTCCTAATATTTTAAGAAATTTCATTTTGTACATTTTTGTTTATTCTTTATATTTTCAAAATTTTTCTCTTCCTTTTTTTGCTTTCAGTTCTTTGAACAGATTTGATCTTTCTTTTCTTTCACCAATTGTAATTTATTTACAATGGCAGGCAACTTCTGGAACTGAATTTTAAAATGAACAGCACCAGTTGTTGAAGTGGTGCTTTTTCACCACAATTATTTCTTAAAGGGATCCTCTACAATAATTTCAAGCCTTGAGTTATGCTTGATATTGAAGAGTTCCACTTAGAGAGGGGAACTAAAACTTTTCATCTAAAATCTATGAAGAATAGTTCTGTTTAAGAGCTGTTTTTTGTATGAAACGTCATCCAGCTCATCGGTATTGTTTCTTTCTACCAATTGACACCTCTACCAATGTTGTAAATTTTTTAATCTGAAGAAGACTTTTGGAGCATTTGGTTGAAACTTTGTTTAGATGTGTGTCATCATCAGAAGCAGATTTTTAGTATCCACGGTTGGACATGGAACTTTGCTAGTATTCACCAGACCTCTATCATGGGTGTTGTGGAGCCAATACTCGCTGAACTTATCAAGTTTGTCTCTTTATCTTGTATTCTACCGGATTTAATTATGTATGGGATCTCTGGGGATCCATGATGTGAGTCATGATGTCCATTGGTTGTCTGCCATTCTTGCAACATGACCAGCTCATAACCATTTGAGTTTCCTAATTGATTCTATGATGTCTTGGACTCCTGTTTTTTCACTGATATATTGAGCTGTCTAATGATCTCTCCATGTGAGGTTGAGCATGATTGTTTTGTGTTGCATGCTTCTCAGTTTAAGGGTCAATCTTCAGGTTAGATTCCATGTTCCTGCTTCACTGGTGACTATAGGAGAAAGCATTCCATCTTATATTTTATCAGTCATAGTTTCACATATGATCGTTGTAGATCCACATTGTGAGTCATGATGTCCAGAGATTGTCTACTATTCTTGTAACATTACCAGTTCGTTGCCATTTAAATTTTCTAATGGTTTCTATACCACTGACTCCCATTTTTTCTCTAATATACTGTGCTGTCTACTTGTGACATTGTGCATGATTCTCTTCTGCGCATATTGTATGGTTCTCAGTTTGAGGATCAATCTTCAGGTTGGATTCCATGTTTCTGCTTCATAGGTGACTATAGGAGAAAGGATTGGTTGTATAACATAGGATTTTCTTGTTCTTGAAGGTTGAGGTGGGTCTACCTAAAGCTTGCCAACCTAGAGTGATTCTTCACTTGATTTCTTCTTCTTTCAATGATTTCATGGAAATTTGTTGTAGATGTAGTGGTCTAATTTTTTCAACTCTACACTCTTTATTTTGATCATTGTGTCTTTGTCATACACATGCTTATGTTCTCAAAATATTGCAAAATGTCTGTTTAAGAGTATGATAATAATGTTTTATTTTGTGAGGGTTGCAACATTGAATTATCTCTCCCCTTGACTTGAGATGCTGTGTTCTCCAAAGCTAAGTAAGTCAGTCAACTCCTTTGTTGATCTTTGGTCAACAATCACTTAGTCTGGCCTCTTCTTTTCAGCTCTCAGACATGGTCGGTTTTTTTAAGTTTAGTTTTTATGTTGTAGATTCTTTAGTTGGAATGTTTTGATCATCCACAATCCTTAAACCTATACTTTGTCTCCAATAGGGATGGTGGGTCACTAGTGCTCTTTCAAACAGACAGTATGTTAGCTTGGATCACCTGGGAGGTCCTACAGAGATTTCAAAATCTTGGGCTATACATTTGGAGTTGACTGGGGTTTGAGACACCCTTAGGTTTCTAATCATGACCTCCCACGCTATTCTGAATTTGGCGGACCTTTGCTACACTGTAATTTTATTAGCATTCCTTGACTATACCCACCAAAGAGTATATCTTCTTTTCAATCTCCAGTTAATCATATATGTCTTAAAACAGGCTTGAAATTTGCCATATTTAAAAAAAAATCCATATAAGGAACCTCTAGTTCTAGTTGCATGGGTTTGCTTTGCTCATCCCTGAACCCTCTGTGATCCCCTAGCATAAATCCTAGTTACTACATACCTAGATCCTTAAATCTATTTCCATCATAGCATCATACAAGACACCAGAATATTTTTGTCACCCACTTGAGTGGTATTCTTTTTTTGAAATTATAAGATAGAATTGATTTTATCCTTTACAAGATATATAATATCTATTCTGGGTTCGGGTTGCGGGTTCAATCAAATAATTTAAGCAAGTATATCATTTAATTCCAAGATCATACAACATTGATAAGTATATGACACAAATGACGATTTTGATTTTGACAGTTAAGTAGTTGTTTTCCGTAGCCTTGAATTATCTTAGATTTTACTATAAACATATACACACACATATATATATATATATATATATATATATATATATGTGTGTGTGTGTGTGTGTGTGTGTGTGTGTGTGTGAGTGTGTGCACGCATACATGCATTTGTTTATGCATTTGTGTATCAAGGTCGGGTCAGATAATCTTTAGAAGTGATTGCAACAGGTCTTGATATTACAGGTTTGAAGGTACTTTACTGTGCATTTATGAATAAAAATCCCTCGTGTACTGTGTGACTGTTGCATTTGCAATAACCGAGCAAGTTGATTAGTGAAAATGCATCAACAGTTTTCTGGCAAAACATTGCATTGAAGCCTCCCCATTAAACCACCACACACATACAGTTCAGACTTGACTCTCAGTGATTTCTGACTCTTCCCAAAGCTAAAATTGCTGTTGAAAGTGAGCCGGTCTCTGGCTGAGGACGAGATTAAGGAGAATACAATGAGGTAACTGATGCTGATCTCAAAAGAGGACTTTGCAGATTGTTTTGAAAAGTAGAGGGACATGTGAATCAGTGAGTGGGGTTATAAGAGGAGTACTCTGAAAGAGCCAAAGGTACCGTCGCCCTAAATTGGCCAGTTTTTCATTGATATCAACATTTTTATACTTTTCAGACAGACCTTGAGTATGTGTATGTGTATGTATATATATATATATATATATATATATATATGTACATATTGATACAAAGCCTTATGTTCAGTGTTGGGAATGAGGAATGGTATGTGAAGGTACAGCATATATCTACTTCTCCATATCCTGGTTTTTTTGTGTGTCAGCCCTGAAATTGTTCATATTTCAAAAACCCACAGTGACTCACAACACCTTGGAATCCCAAGCTACAAAGGTTCACTTTGCACGTTTTTGTAATGCATAAATCCTAGATACAGCCTTTCCATATATATAGTTCCCAAAACACATTTTCATCACTGCTCTGAACAAAGTTATGTTTGCTAGAGATGATTTCTCAGCGCCACATTCTCTAAAGACTCGTAAATGTTTGCGTGTACACCGTTTTGTCTCTTCTCCAACTTCCTATTTGTCACCAACATTGTCACTGAGATGGAAATGTGTTAATTTGAACTCTTATAAATGAACTTACTACATCCCAGTTGATCATTTGGAAGAATTTGATAAGTCTTGACCTTATAAAGGTCAGTGAAGTGAGTTGAACCTTGTTCCTGTCAGAAATTTTTTCTTACAAGAAGAGCAAACTAAGGAAATGCCTACTGTGCTTCTATAGCAGTGATTTTTGGGCGTGAGTAATTTTAAGAGCGGGGTGCATACCTGCTGAAAAAAATGAGAATTTCTCTATTTTGGGAACTCTTTTAACAAGTGTTTCTATAATATCATGATGGACATTTTAAATCAATGGATATCCCGAGAGATCACACAAGAAACCGAGGCTGACAGAACACAAGATGGAGAGATGAACTTGACAAATTCAGGAAATACTGGCTCCGCAATGCCCATGATAGGGAATTGTGGTGAATCCTGGGGAAGGTCTATGTCCAATGACGGACGTTAAAAGACTGATGATGATGATGATATATATATACACACATATATATATGTGTGTGTGTGTGTGTGTATGTGTATGTGTGTATTAAGAAATGGATATGTATGATTCAACAGAATGATTTTAAATTGCATTATAATACATAAAAACTTATAGAAATGATCTCCCATCATTACACAGATAATGTATCATTCACTCTAGACAATGTAAATAGAATAAACAATTAAAGAAATGGGATGCTGCAGAAATATGAACCAGCCTCTGATAGGGTAGTTTCAATGTAGCAATACTCTTACCATTGAGCTAAGGTGAGTGATACATCAACCGTTAATTGATGACAGATCATTTCAAATAAGTTTCCATGTAATATAACACAATCTATAAATACATATATAATTATACTTATTTACAGTATCCTTTAATTATTTGGTTGAAGATGTGAATGGGGGAAGGCATGGAAGCAAGGTCCAATGACTGAAGGGAGTGCATTGCAGAAATAAGGTTGAGAACCAGTGTTCTACAGGGTCAGTAAAAGTCAATGAAACATGAATAAACAATTGAAAGAAATGAATCAGTTAAATACCTTTGATATCACAAGAACTATCTCAAATAGATTGTCTTGTGAATCACTTGATTGATTTAATTTGACTGGCTTTTGAGAACTGATATTTTTTTAATTCATTAGATAAACCATTGTCAATTATTACCAATTGTAGACTAGTATTTTGTTAATCTGATTTCTGTTGCTTTTTTATCACAACTCTCAGGCTTTCATTCTATGGTTGTTTGTAAGCACCATAGATTGGAATTGAAGAAGAATCATCCAGGAAAATCCATTTGAGTAAAAGAGAAAGGAACATTTGCCAAGTTAGAAATTCTGGTTTTCTGATAGTAGTGTGGTGGACCTCTTGAATATTCTACAAATTAAAATGACCTAAATTGAAAACTTTTCTGGTAGTTTCTGGAAGGGCTGATCATAATCATCAATAAAATTCATGGAAGTTCTTTCCACAAGTTATAAGAACTTATCTATACACATATGTGAAAACCAATGCCTGTTGCTGCTTAAAACATGCCTTGCTAAGTTTTCGTTTACATGTAAAAGTGTGGACAACAAGTACCTTTCATATTTTGTATAGATAGCCCCAAAATATATTTGCATGAAATGGTATGATTTATATATATATATCATCCCAACTAGGTAGATCCTGGAAACATTACAAATTGTACTGATGATCACTGACATTTTCATAAAAATTTCGAGACATATTGTCATATTTCAAATATCTTCTTAGAAGTTTTTATTTGGGTTTTAATTGTAAGAAAATGGTAGAAAATTAGTTGTAAAAGTGAAAAATTTTTTTTTTTTTCAGACTATACTTAATATTGAATTTTTTTTATCAGATATTAACTTCATGGTGTAAGCCAACAGAAAATTTTTACTCTGTAATAATAAACCTTTGGAAAATATAGTAACTGTTAGAAAAATTTAGGATTTGATGGAAATTATCAATTTAATGATAACTGAGCAAGAATATTACTTTTCACTTATAAAACAATGAAAAATACATTTGTTTTCAGTGGCTGTTACTTGTGAACTAAATTCAAAGGTCAAGCGGGTATTGAGTTAGCTTTGGTTACCCATATGTGATGAGAACCCACTTAAAATTATGAGTGCTTCATGGAACTTCTGAAATATGCCTGGCCAAAAATAACAAAATCTGATTATACCCACAATGGCAAAAGTGTATTCTCAACATTAAAACACCATTATTTGACAGGCAATGTTCTAATATGGTGAAGTTTTTTTTGCCAGAAAATACCAGAACCATACCAGCGATTATGATTGTACCCAGGGAAACCAGAAATTATCTTTCAAAATGACCATGTAGAATATATAGAAATCCCAAACAAAACAGAAACCATTGTTTCACTGGTATAGGAAGAATTTCGAAAGAGATAAAGTCTTTTGTCCTTCAACAGAAGCAGCTAGTTAATGTTGGTATAAATAATAATAATAATAATAATAATAATAATAATAATAATAATGATAATAATATTCATAATGATAATAATAATAATAATAATAATAATAATGATAATAATAATGATAATAATGATAATAATAATAATGATGATGATGACGACGACGACGATGATGATGATGATGATGATGATGATGATGATGATGATGATGATGATGATAATAATGTGCAAATAATACCGGGCAAATAGCAGAGAGAATATACATGTCAATGGAAAGAAGGGGACTATTACCAGAAGAACAGAAAGGGTGTAGGATAGGAACCAAAGGGGCAAATGATTTACTCTACATAGACCAAATGATCTTAAGAGAAGTGAGGAAAAGGAGGAAAAATATCACAATGGGATGGATAGATTACAAAAAAGTGTAGGATATGATTCCACATAGCTGGATACTCGAATGCCTTAGAATGTTTAAAATTAGCGAACCGGTGGTTAAATTCATTGGAAATTCGATGGAAGACTGGAAAGTAGATTTGACAGCCGCAGGGGACAAACTAGCCAAGGGACAGATAAAAAGGGGAATCTTCCAAGGAGACTTGTTGTCCCTACTATTATTTGTTCTAACAATGATACCACTCAACATAATCCTGAAGAACAGCAAAAGGTACCATTTCTCTAAAACAAAAGGAAAGGTCAACCACCTAATGTACATGGATGATATAAAATTGTTCGCAAAAAACAGGGGAGAGCTTGAGACTCTGTTCAATGAAGTAAAGGAACACAGTGAAGACATCGGAATGGAGTTTGGAATAGAAAAATGTGCAGTCATGGTAATGCACAAAGGAAGGCTTACAATGACTGAAGGAATTGAACTCCCAGACAACCGCAAGATTAGGGCATTGACCGCACAAGACCGATACAAATACCTAGACGTCCTTGAATGTGACACGATAAAACAGGAGGAGATGGAGGAAAAAATAAAGAGAGAATACCTTAGAAGGATAAGGAAAATATTAGAGACCAAATTAAACAGCAGAAATCTAATAAAAGGAATGAACACCTGGGCTGTGTCAGTAGTTAGATATACAGGACCATTCCTAGGATGGACAAAGGAAGAACTCCAATCAATGGATAGGCGAACTAGGAAACTTATGACAATGCATAAAGCATTACACCCTAGAGATGATACAGATAGACTATACGTTAAGAGAAAAGAAGGTGGCAAGGGGCTCATCAACATAGAAGACTGTGTCCAGAGAGCTAAAGTAGTCCTAGAAAGGTATGTGCAAACGAATAGTGAAGAAATCATAAAGAGTGCGAGAGATAGTACAACAAACAACAAAGTAGAAAACAATGGAACAGTACAGCAAGCAAGAAGAGAAAGATGGGAAGAGAAGAAATTGTATGGCGAGTTTAAAAGGCAGATACAAGATGTAGCAGACGAGAAATCATGGACGTGGATACGAAAAGGAAACCTTAAGAGAGAAACGGAATTGCTCATCATGGCAGCCCAAAACAAAAGCATAAGGACAAACTACATAAAAACAAAAATCGGCAGAACACAGACAAACAGCAAATGTCGTATGTGCGGTGAAAGAGATGAGACAGTGAACCACATATCTAGTGAATGTAGTCAACTCGCCCAGAAGGAGTATAAGCATAGACACGATAGAGTGGCAACGATGATACACTGGGAACTGAGCAAACAAATGAGATTCAGCCATGTGGAAAAGTGGTATCAGCACAAGCCAGAGGCAGTTTTGGAGAATGACAACCACAAACTACTCTGGGACTTTGACATCCAAACTGACCACCTCATCCAGGCAAGAAGACCGGACTTAGTCATAGTAGACAAAAAAAGGAAGGCCTGCCAAATAGTAAGAAGACTGGACTTTGTCATAGTAGACAAAAAAAGGAAGGCCTGCCAAATAGTAGACGTTGCTGTACCTGCAGACCATAGAGTTAAAAAGAAGGAGAGTGAAAAACGGGAAAAATACCAGGACCTAGCAAGAGAGTTAAGGAAGATGTGGAACATGAAAACCAGGGTAGTACCGGTCATAGTGGGAGCACTAGGAACAGTCCCCAAAACGCTGAGGGTGAGACTGGAGGAGATCGGGATTAGGGGAAGGATTGAGACCGTACAGACCACAGCACTACTGGGAACTGCACGGATACTGAGGAAGGTGCTAGAGATATAAATACTGCAACGAATTTTTAGCCCTGACATAATACGTGAAAAAGGGAGGAGACGTTAGCTGAAGACCTGAGGAGACTTATTGTCACTCAGCCTTCAGCGATAACCACTGGGCAACCGGTGTGAAACTGTAAATCGCAGAATTACTGTGACCTATGAGTACTAGGAGAGGAGGGCTGGAGACTCGAGGAGACTTGCTGTCACTCAAACTCCAGCGGTTATCGCCAGGCAACTGGTGTGAGATTCCAAATAATAATAATAATAATAATAATAATAATAATAATAATAATAATATCTTGGGTTGCCATACAATTGTATTCCGCTTTACATGACTTCCATTTATATCTTGAAATATCCTTCAGAAAGGAATTTTCAAAATTCTTTAAAAGTCTACAATTACAGCTTCCAACATTTACATGAAGGTGTAATAATGTGAGGGATAGAGAGAAAGCAAGAGAGAGACGGTGGGGAGGGGTCAGTATTGTGCTGTTAATAGTTTTATGGCTAGCATGTAGTGCTATGTACTGCTTTTTCTTGTCTTCAACACATGAGCATTTTTCATATTACTATTATAGCCATAAATTAAAATTTTGAATAATACCATTGTTTTCTTATTGATTTTTCTTACACTGTCACATTTGTTTTTCTTTCCCAGCGTTTAAGACATTTTGGAAATTTTCAACCATTATCTAGTCACTATATTTGCTCTTTTACTTTGGAGTGCTGACAACTTTGACGGTAACCGGATGGAGGGAGGCCGTTTTTTTTAATGTTCTGATATTGCAGCAATAATAATGATAATAATAATAATAATAATAATAATAATTATGATAATATTTTATTCTTCTTCATTCATCTGGTTCTAATGTTTGACTTCCTTTGTTTAATCTGTTCATTTAAGTGCAAGAAAAGCATTTAGCTCATTTCTCAGTTGATAAGTTCTTTTCTGCTTTGTTTGGCTTTCAGAATGGTTCTTTTTTATCTTTTGAAAGAAGAAAAAAAAATTGATTTTCTGATTTATTTTACTTGACCTTATTTTGGACCACCCCTTATTCTTCCCTATGGTTAGTTTTCCAAGATAAGAATTCTCGGATCTAGCACTGAAAAAAGCTGCTCGGTAAACAGATAGCAGCTCAGTTCTTTTCTTTTTACTTTCATTTTTTTTTTTCATTGAAAATGATTCTTAGATCATAAAAGCGTGAGACATGAATCACATGTTTACTGTTAAAAGTGAAGTTGTGTGTTAACAAGATGGATTAAAGTTTAAAGTGGGCAACCTCCAGAGAAAAGAGAGCAAGAAAGCTCAGAGATAAGGATGGTCAGCTATGGATGGATCACTGGTTGTAGGGATGTTTGAATTGTTGCAGAAAATCAAGAAATGAGAAAATGAAATAGAACACTGGGGGATAAAATTTGCAAGGGGGGACGCATGGGGAGAATAAAGAATATTTTGCTGATGTGGTATGAGAGAAGAAAGAAAGAGAGAAAGAAAGAAAGAAAGAGGGAGGGAAAGGAAGAAAGAGAGAGAAAAGTAAAGTAAAGAAAAGAAAAAAAGAAAGGACTCAGAAAACATTTAGAATACATACCAAAAAATAAAATTTCAACGTATGAATAAAGAAAGTATAAGTGAGAGAAATAGTTGCGGTCAGTCAATCAATAGAAGCTGTCTCATGACCAACGTCTTTTGACAGCATTCTGTGTTGGGGATGATCAATTGAAAAAATGAGAAAAAAGGTGATCAATGAATATGTTACTCCTATTGCCTCTTTTTGGGCAGTAATCACAGAAGAAGTCCAAATTTTCACAAAAATGAGAACGAATGCTGCTGGACAAAAACTGAGGGATCAGTTTAGCATTTACACTCACTGCAAACGGATACCCCTCAGACAACCGATTATGGAGGGAATTTAAAAACAAAAACCTTTTTTCTATACGTAATATATACATAAGGAGTATATTAGCAAATGTTCAAGTTTTCAGGCCTCTATCTCCATTGCTATGTATGTGTGATATATATATATATATATATATATATATGTATATATATGTATATATATATATATGTATATATATATATGTATGTATATATATATATATATATATATATGTATATATATATGTATATATATATATATGTATATATATATGTATATATATATATATATATATATATATATATATATATATATATATATATCCAGCCAGTCCACCCAACTTAAAAACTGAAGAAACCTATGTTGACAGTTTCGGTTAACGGTCCCTAATTACCAAGTGTTGTGATGTGTGAAACAAATCTATGAATATTACCACAAATGAAACATGCTGTTATCTTAGTTTTTTTCTTAGTTTTTTCTTTTGAGTTTTCTGTTTCATTAAATCTTTTCTCTGGTCATTGATTTATTTCTTATTCTACTTCTTTTCTGATTTTTTCTCTTTCTCTTTCCAGTCTATATCAGAGATGTATTAAGAGATTTGGGAAGGTGAGGCTGTGGGGCTAAGCTCTATGAGAGGACCCCCTCCAATATTTAGTGAGATTTGTCTGTAGATATGCAGTAGGTGAACTATCAGTAAAACTTCAGGGAGACCCCCATCTCCATTGAGGACCCTGGGGGAAGGGGTATTTTTGAATTGTTCCCCTCCCAAACTTCTATTCTATATTGTAATTTTCTTTCCTTTTCTTTTGTTATTTTCTTCTTTTTCTTCATTACTTTCTGAGCTCAGCTTGAAATAGTACAAGGCCACTTGCTTTCAAAAGCTGTCAACATCAACTTAGGTTTCTTCAGTTTTCAATCAGGTCTGGCTGATTGGCAGTTGATTGGCTATGCATGTTCATGTGTACAAGGCCACACTAATGGAGCCAGAAGATTGAAAATTTAAACATTTATTCTTAGATATGTCTAGAATAAACATTTTTTTAGTTTTTGAAAATTCGCCCCTTCCCTGGATGGAAGTTTAGAGGAAGGTTCAATTTGCAATGTACTCCAATGCTAAATTGGTCCCTTAGTTTGTTTCCAACAGCATTCACTCATGTTTTTGAAAATTCAGACCATTAGTGATCAGTGCTTAATAAAAGATGAGAGAAGTAACTTATTGATCGATCACCCCTTTTCTCAATTTTTTAAAATGATCATCCCAACATGGCATACTGCCAGAAGATATTGGTCAGGTGTGGGTTGTTATTGAGCAACTAATCAGCCCTATATTTCTTTCTTTGATTCCAATGTTCTTGTCTTTTTATTTTGTTTGTATTTTTATTTGCCCCATTGCTTACAATATAGATAATCTACTTGTTATTTTTGTTCTTTTTCATTTTCTTTTTTTCTGTCTTTTTTCTTTTTTTCTCCTTCACTCTCACTGATTTTTCCATTTCCTTTTCATCTACTTATACTTTTTCCCCTCTCTCTTTTTTATGTTTTTTCTTCTTCCTTTTTTTCCACTTTCTGGTTTGTTCCATTACATTTTAAAACAATTTTCTTTTCTCTTTCATTTTCTCTTTTTTTTTTTTTTTCTTTTTTCATCTTTTTTCCCCTTCCTTTTCCTTTCTTCTTTCAGACATTTTTTTTTCGTTTTCACTTTCATTTCTTCTTTCTATCTTTTTTTCCTTCTTTTTTCATTTTAATTTTTTTCTAATCTCTGTCTTTTTCTTATTTTTTCATATAAATTTTCTTCTCTTTCTATTTTCCTCTTTTTTCTTCTCATTTTCCTTTCTTCTTTCATATTTTTTTTTCTTTTTCATCTCATTTCACTCCCTTTTTCTATTTTTCACAAACTTTTTTTCCATTTCTATCCCTTTTCTCTTCTTCCTCTTTTTCTTTTTTTTTCACTTCCTTTTTTTCTATCAAGTTTTGTCTTTTCCTTTTCCTTCACTCTTTCTTTCTTTCAAACCAATTTCTTCCCTATGTTTCTTTCAACCTGTGATCAAATCAATTCTCTGGTTTGAGGGATTTACACCAACTACACGCTACCCTGTCTCCACCTTTCTTACAGCATCCCCTAAGGGCTCTTTATGTGTTTTCACAGATATAAAGACAACCATAACATTGATCTGAAAGGAGGAGACGAGGGAATGTACGGTTAATGTTTGTTGAAAAGATCAGCAAATGCTGATTGAAACAGCTCTTGAAAAAAAAAAAACAAATCAAATGATAAATTTTTGAAAGTTTCAGCTCAAAAGCATTAAAAATTAAAAGAAAAAATCTCAAGAAGAATGCAAGCATTTATTGATTTTTTTACATTGTTTTTTCAATTTCAAGTGGTATTTTGTTTTCTTTTGTCCACCATTCTTGTAATCCTTTCCAGACTCTTTAACTACCCTCCCATCCCATACCTTGATATCAAATCCAAAAAGTATAAGTCCACTGAGAAGAACTGAGTTTTGTTGTTGAAAACCCTGGTGAGAAATCACTATTGTTGAAATTTAGGTCAAGTACTCAGAAATGCAAACAACATCGTCAATGTTTCAAAATCATCATTATAAACCTTATTCATTATTAATGTTAACATATCATCTCCATCACTAGCAGCATCAATTTCATCTCAACTACATGTTATCAACAACAAAAGTTTGATTGTGTTGTAGTAAATACTGGTTCCGAACTCCCTAACTGATGTTGAACAATCCTCACGAAAATGAAGGGTGTAAACCAACATGTAAAATTCACATTCCTTACCGTAATTTGAACTCAAAACTAACTGATAACCAGCAAGATGTCTTACAGACTGAGTTCCATTGACAAGTCCTTGATATCAATGAAAATGTTTCATACAGTTTTTGCAAGAAGGGTACACAAGCAATGCACCCTTCCGATAGTAACCTATGGAGTTGTAACATGGAAGCTAACCAAAGGCTTCACCCTCAAACCGGCAACCCTGCCACGTACACTGGAGAGAATCATGCTGAAAATAACATGGAGAGAGCACAATATATTAGAGGAAAAACAGGAATCAGAGATATTATAGAATCCATTAGATAAAATAAATGGCAATGGGCTGGTCATTTTGAGAGATTGTCAGACAATCGGACATTATAACACACAATGTGGATCCCCAGAGATCTTATGTGAAACAGAAAATGAGATAGTATGAAAAACTAAACAAATTCATAAAGTATTGGCTCCAAGATGGCCATGATAGAGTGGTCTGGTGAATCTTGGGGAAGCTCAATGTTCAGTGATGGATGATAAAAGACTGATCATCTTCATCATCATCACAGATTCATTCAAGGGCTTAATTTCATTCTAACAAATAAATGTTTTTATACAAAAAAATATATACATTTTTGTAATCTTTTATATATCATACATACAATACAGAAGTTGCAGTAATCATTTTGAGTCTGAATATAATTTGGAGTGGGATTGAAACTGCAGCAACTAGTCTTTTTACTGTTATTGTTGGTATTTACCAAGTGCAGCTTAGCCATTAAACAAGGCCACAAGTGTGGAACACCCAGTATGGATTTCTATTATAACGATTATAGTGATCGTCATTGTGTGATCTACTCCATATTTTTTTCTTATCGGTATTTTATCGCTCAGTTTGGCAAAAGGCTAGAAAAGTTGGATTAGATCTTACTAGCAATTACTTGAGTGGCTATCCCTCAGATCACTGCACAATACACATTCAGCATACATAACTCTACAGATATGATTATCGGTATTATCTTCAGAGATAGCTATTTTACTGTTTCCTTATAATCATTATGATTGCTAATTTCTTTCATACGTATATGAGTTTTTTTCTTGCTGAAAAGTTGATTACTAGCGGTGCCAATTCTTTTTTATCCTGTTACTCTATGACAGAAGTTCTCAATCGGAGGAAATCTTCCTCTGCCTGAGGGTAATTTCAGGGTGCCAGTAGGTGAATTGGTATCTCAGATTAGTTGGTAAAATATTCATTTTTTGGCACTACTAATATAGTAAATTACTTTTCTTTTAAAAAAAATTACTTAAGTAAATATGTAGATGAAGATGACAATTGAAAGATGAAGAGAAACACTCAAGAGATAGGTATTACATCTCAAATTTTTTTTATTATTCTGTGGTTGTATTTTGATGCATTTCTACAGGGGCCAGCTATCTTTTTCAGAGTAACAATATACACATCATTTTGAATACAATTTTTGAAATGGGAATATCATTCAGAAATATGGTGAAAAGGGTGCAGTAGCAAAAAAAAGGTTGAGAAACACTGCTCTATCAGATCTGGTGGCTTTATGTACCGCTTGGTATCGCCCTTAAATGACAGTGAAACCCCTCAGTCAAGGTATTAAAGTTTGTCAAAACTATTATGGCTAATAGGATGAAAAAATATTTTTCAAAATTTCACCCAGAGCTGGAAGGGAGGTAACTTTACCAAGTAGTTATTCCCCTCGATAACAACATTTAAATTTTTTTATATAAATCTAAGAGTTAAAATCCAAAGTCATGCTTGCAGTTGATACCACACTTTTCTTCTACACTGTACTAAAATATTGCTTATAAGGAAACATGATTCTAATCTCTTACATATCTGCTAAGGAGAGCAGATGTTCTAATTTATGACAGATAACATTTTGTTTTCATGTTCTACATCTATTGTTTTGTATTTTGATTCTTTCTTTGAAACTTTAGGATTGTTAACAACAGCTCATGCCTCATTATTCAGAAGTTTTATCTTTCATAACAACATCTGGTCTTTTTTTTTCTTTTCAATTTTCCAATGTTTTTACTGTTATTATTTTATAAATAACTTTATTCCATCTTGTGATAAAAGGAAAAAAAGATATGAGAGTATAAATGCAAACAAGAAGAGTTGTAGGATCATATTTGGTCTCGTTTGGGTAGATCCCTTGACGTACATGTTATCTGTAGTTCTGGCCAGTCAACCCTTTATTATATTTTATGTACTCATTTGCTACTAGTTAAAAACTATAATGCAATCATTGTTAACTGATTCATGGTCATTGATACAAAAATGAGTAATCATTAATATCTACTCAGCTTGACAGTCAAAAGATCAAATTGCTCAAATTCCTATGATCACCTTGAATTCTATATAGAATGCATTTGAATCATTTTTTTCTATCCAATAAGTTAGATCAAATCATATAAATGAATTTATTGAATGTCTTGATAACACAGTTGCTATGTAGATTATTTGATGTAAATATTTGTGCATATTTTATGACAGTTTTATGTAAAACAACATTGAATAATCTCTTGCTAAAACTAGATTTAATTCATGTTATTTAAAAGAAGGGAGACACATTAAATTTTGTTGAGTTAAAGAAAGGCAACTCAAATCTTGCTCTTCATTTGCATTCCAGTATGAAAAATATTAAATCATATATTTCACAGATGAACGTCATAAATATGTAAATATACATTACATATGATACTTAAGGCATATTTTCCATACAGCAATATCCGTGGGAAACAGTTTTATCCTATTTCTGCTACAATCATAAATTTAAGTAAAAAGTAAATCATAGAACAATATCATTTCTAATCAATCAAAAGAGAAATAACCTTCTAATCAAAAGAAAGCAAATTAGTAAATTTACTTACTTTTCATGACTAAACTTCTGAAATGCAAACGCAACCTCATAACCACACAGAATCTGATTGAGCAGATTTGACAGCAGCTGGTCAGTTTTATGGAGCTTTACTTTTTTTATCAATTGTACATCAGAGTATTTTACACTCAAATTTTTCATAACATATTTGTTGATGCATACCATTGATGTCATTATCAACAGGAAGGTGATAACGTACGTAATGGTATGAAATATGATTAACCTCAATGATGATACTTAATAGAATACAATGATGTATACATATCTAGTACGATACATGCGTGTGTAAAATCAGAAATTTTCCTTGTATCTTCCTTCTAGTGCGTTGAGCCAAGACAAGAACCAATCAGAAGATTTCACAGTTCCTCATTTTGTAATCTATCAAAAGTATTCCAAGTAGAACGGATAATTATCAGTTTTCAGTACTTGTTAAAAGTTGGAAATCTGAGAATTGAAACCTTGCAGGCTTTTTCCACGGAGATGAATAAGCTCTCTATTGAAACAAATTGGATGCTTTCAAATTCTAAGTTCCAGATAATCAAATTTTCCAAAGATCTAAAAAACTTCATAATTTATGGAGAAAAAACTATTTTTCTTTTTCAACAATCAGGACTACTGAGAAACAAGAATCAATATTTCAATTATTATTATAAGCAAAACTTTGGCATATCAAGTCCATTGCCCAGAAAATACACCAGAGGTGACCACAGTGCACAATGATGGGTAAAGAAGTCTCACTGTTTGATTTGATGGTGTGGGACATTTGATCTTCACCAGGGGTCTGATTGCTTTTAGTTGAACATGGTTGAAAGAAATTTCAGTACTAATATAGATAGTTTAAAACAAGATGAAATCCAACCATGGGAACAAGCTGGCTTTAGAAGGAGCTACTTGACCATTGACCATCTCCATTCGATAGATCAACTAAAAGAGAAAAAAACAGAATATAAAATGCCACTCACTGTAGCATTTATCGACTTCAAGAAGACCTTTGTCTCGGAGGGAATTCCCAAAGTCATTGATGATATCATTCTACAAGGTGTGGAACCAGTGTATGTCAGTGTATTGCAGCATATATACTGTCATAGCAGCTCCTCAATCAGGCTACATAAAGACTCAAAATCTTTCTGCTCCAAAAATGAGTAAGACAAGGTGATACCAACTCACCCAAGCTCTTTACAGGCTGCCTCAAAATGATCTTGGACTGGGGTAATAAAGGAGTCGGAATAGAAGGCAAATAGTAAACAACCTCAGATTTGCAGACATCATCGTCCTTTTTGATGAGACTCTTCATGACTCCTACTAATGCTGGATGAACTGAATGGAGAAAGCAAGAAAGATGGTTTTCATATAATTTTCAGTGAAACAAAGGTCAAATGCAACAACTACATCAGAAATAAGAACACAACGATCAAATTGGAAACGCAGGAATGAAAAAAGTAGATCACTACATCTACCTGAATCTTTGTGAAATCCTCACAGAAGAAGAAATCAAGCAAAGAATCACTCTAGAATGGCATGCTTTCAGTAGAAAGAAAAGTATACAACCTAAGCATCCTCCTGATTGTCAACGATGGAGCTATAACATGGAACCTAACCAAGAGACTGACATTCAAACTGAGAACCATGCAACATGCAGATGAAAGAATCATGTTCAACCTCACATCGAGAGACTACAAGACAGAACAATATATTAGGGGAAAAATAGGAGTCTGAGACACTAAAAGGCTGATGATGATGGGTGTGCCAGTTTTTTTCTGAACTGATGAGTGAGCAAAGGTTAAGAAATAACTAGAAGATCATAAAAATAAAAAGTCATCTCCATACAAATATAGTCTATTTCAAAAATGGATGTAAAAAATATTGACTTTAGAAAGGACTTTTTCAAATTTGCATTTGAGTAAAAGGAAAAGTTATAAAAAAATTGTTCATTGTCTTTCCAATAATTTATTCTTTTTCCCCTCAAACTTCCCAACCTGAAAAAAAAACAAAAAAAACAAGGTCACCACTTCTCAATTTCCACCCAACCTCTATTGACCTTCATTTCTAAAGTGGACCTCTTTTTTTTAATACTTTAATTCAATAAGTTGGAACATTAAGTACACATTACTAACAGTGGTGTTAATCATCCTATTTTTTATTTATTTGATTTTTTAAGGTATCTTGGTGTTGAAGTAAGGGCAAAAGGACAGGGACACGTATGATTATTACCAACAATAAACTGCAAACCCAGGGCACAGTAATAATCAAGAAATGTGTTTGCCACCTTCAGATCTTTCACCACCACTAAGACCTTCAACTCCATCATTGAAAAGGAGGATTGATTTTGATTTTGTGAGACTCCTGGGTGTGGTTCAAAGCTGAATAAAAGAAGGAGGGTAAATGTTTAGATCTCTTCTCCATTCGCCTCAAACCAACGGCTGTAGGGATATAGGTCATATGATTTAAAAGAGAGATCCAGTAATTTCAATAATTATGACAAGTAGCTTTTTTTTTTTTCTTTTTTTTTTTTTTTTTTTTTTTACTATTGGTGATAACTCAAACCTACTCTTCTTTACCAATCTACCCCTCTTTGTGTGACTGGGAGATGATACTAATGGTAGTGGTGTGCTGAGAAATAAGAAAGCACAAATATCTTTTGACAGTGGACTGATAGTAGATAGTCCGTGTTGAGGTCTGAAAGGGGTTTGGTGCAAATTTCATTATTTCAACAATGGCAATAAATTTTATTAAAAATAAATGTTTATTTTCAACATCTGTTCAAAAAAGACCAAATGGATCATACTGAATCAAGGTCAGTTGCAGAAATAATCAGTTGGGACTAGGGCACTTAGATATTGTGAATGGGGCTGTTAGGTGTTGCTTGTGGGCATCGATTGAGAAGGGGGTAAGATGAGCATGGTTAATAAAAATCTAATGATGTCAGACCTTTGTATATTTGTCTTATTTTAGTTTTGAATGATTTTTTTCGAGGAGAGGGGTGTTTTCTTAGAAGAAAATATAGGTTAAGAGTGTTGATTTTGTAGCATTGTGAAAAGACAGATGTGCTGTTAAAAATCAACAAAATTGACCTTGCCAATACAACTCATTAGCTTTGCACTTGTTTCTTCTCCATCCCCCCAGATTAACTGACCCTGTAAATATTTCTTCCTCTTTTGATTTTAAAAGCTGTCTTTAATATGTGACCTTATTTTTCTTTTTATTTGCCAACTCTTTTTTTATCATTTGTTTAGATTTGAAATGACGTGATAGGCATAGTGTTAATGAAAGAGACATTTTGTGATTACTGAAATGTCAATCGATTTGTCACCAAAGCAAATCTTATTTTTCAGTAGCAACTACTCGAAATATTTTGAATTCCATAAAAACATTTCAATTTTAGAAAGAACCCAAACATCTGACATTAATTCAAAACTGCAGAGTTGATACTGAAAAAAAATTATCAAAATCTACTGCATTTTATGTACTAGTTATTAACTGAAGAAATTACTAAATCATTTGAATTTCTTTAAGACAATGTTTTTTAGAAAAGAAACCTATACACATATATATATATGTATATATATATGTATATACATATGTATATATATATGTATTTTTGTGTCATCCGCAGACAGCTGTTTTGTTGTATTACAACTCTTCAGTGTGGCTATAGACTATTTCCAATATCCCATCCAGTACCACAAGGTAGGATCAAAACCTTCGCTTCAAACCCAGTTACCTCTACCCCACGGAACTGGTTGAATTTAAGCGATATATCTATTTCCGCCTATATACCCCATCCACCAGAGTACTCTATTCCTACGTTGGAAGAGCATTGCATAAGCTTTTAATGAACGAGTTACCTCACTTATAGAATGCTCAACCCTAAATATATATTTTTTGAGGGTCGAGTTATTTAAACATGAAGAGTGCTTGATATTGGAGAGAGAGCACATGTAAATTGAGGTACACAAAGAATTTGGTCCTTTGCGATGACTCTGAGTTTCATGCCAGTGGTGTAATCGGCATATAAATATATACATACACACACATATATATATATATATATATATATATATATATATATATATATATATATATATATGTATATATTCAGGGTTGAGCACTTTTGAAGTGAGGTAACTCATTCATTATAAGCTTATGCAATGCTCTTCCAACATGGAATTGAGCACTCTGGCGGACAAGGAATATATGCGTAAAATAAATATATTGCTCAAATTCAACTTCACTGACCGTCCAGTTCTGTGGGGTAGAGGGAGGATATCAGCCTTTGGATCAGAAGGTAAGGTTTCGATCCTACCTCGTGGTACTGGATGGGATAATGGATCATAGCCACACTGAAGAGTTGTAATACAACGAAACAGCTATTAGTGGATGACACAATAATATATATATATGTACATTTATATATATATATATATATATATATATATATATATATTCTGCCCTATATAAATTCTTTTGATCCTCAAAGCATTACCCTTGATTTTTTAACATCACCATCCAGGTAAGTTGCTTCCATCATAGAAAAAACTATTCCAATATTGATTTCTTTGAGGATATCTTAAATTTGTTTGAATGGCTGATCAGGCAACGAGTGTTTCATGGAATGAAACTAGTTAGAGTCTGAAGGTGATAGGTTTGGACCAAATGCTGCCATCTAAAGCTAAAAAAATGATTGAGGGAACACAGGACTGCCTGCTCTCAAGGTTTTTGGAGGGTTGAGAAAATCTTTGAAATCAAACCAATTTCAGGGACATTTTGAGACCATTTGGGATGGGTATTTTGACGTATACTAGTTTTTCTAATCTGTGAATTGTTCAAATACAGAATTTTACTAGTATATAGTAAGTGAAGGAATATAGTTCCCCTCCACCCAAAACAAAGGGAATGTCATTTTTACACATCCCCTCAATATTACACGACTGTTTGGATACCACATGTGGAAGAACTTTTTATTCATGATCATTTGCTGTACTGCATTTGCAATCTGTGTTGTCTTGCAGAAAAAGCATCAGTCAACTTCCTTGCTCAGAAGAAAGTCTTTTCCAATCCAATGCTACCTTCAAGCAAACCAATAGCTCACTGTTGTGTTGTACGGTAACACTTTGTCCAGCAAACAAAGAACAGGTCTGGTTAGTTGTTCAATATTCTGCTAGCAATTGGATTTGATCAATTAAAAAATTGAGAAAAGGGATGATCAATGAATAGGATACTTCACTGGCCTTTTGTTGATCACTAAAGAAGCCTGAATTAAAAAACTCCAAAAAAACAAGCGTGAAGGCTGCCAAACACAAACTAAAAGACTAATTTAGTATATACTTACTTTGAAAATTAAACCCTCACTAAATTTATTCTGGGGGGAACTTCCAAGAAATGTTGTTTTTTCCTCACTAGATTCAATTAAGGTTGAGATTTTAAAGGCTATTCTGGATCTAATCACAATTTTCTTCATTTTGGATTTTTGTCATAAATCTTCTTTCCCTACCAGTAGCTATCTTGCCTTTTTTTTCTGCATTGAGCAAGAAGTGAAAAAGATTATTTAAAACCTGATTGATGTTCTTTTTGTATGTTCTTATGGAATCCATGTTCCTATCTTCAGAATTTTCCCTAAGGCTAGTTAATAATGTACTGCAGTTGACTGATTGAACAAGTAATGAAGAGCTCAGTAACCTTCAAAGACACTTTGGTCATAAATAATACCTGATAATGTCAATTTTGATTGTGTAGCGTTCCACTAGAAATAATAAAATCCTGCTCCATTTGGTTTAGAAGAAAATTAACTTTCTATAAACTCACTACTCTAACTACCTAAACTATCCACTCATTTATGGGCGACACTGTATATATCTGAAATGACTGGTTCCTAACAAGATTGACAATGAGAGTAGCAGCTTTTCTGTGTTATTACTGCTATACTACTGTTATTAGGGTAGTCATAGGAGAATGTTTTTTCTCACCCTTTCTCTTCCCTGTCAACAATATTGACATGCTAGTGACATGAAATTTTTGTCAAAATACCTGGTAATGGGATATAGCATAAAGATGCAAAATAATAACATTATCCTGGAGAAATCTACTTCTCCTCCTTAGTTATAGGTAAATAGCGGGGCAGTTGGAAACCTCTAGCCCTGTAAGGCACCCAAAGCGAGAGAAGGTTACAAAAATCAACCACAAATAAAGCCATAAAAAAGACTTGTGTTAAACTCTACCTCCTTTCTGGCAACTCCTGTAGAGCAAAAGACCACCAGTTGTGACACCTTATTGTACGATTGGAAAAATGACCTTGGTGAAATGACCTCCTGCTTGCAATAAAAAAATATTAATGCACTGATTGCTGGAAAAACCTTGCACAGCCACAGACATCAACGGAATAATTATCAAACAACACACATACATATGTATAACCTATACCATTTGAATATGTACAAAAATGAATAAATAAAGAGACTAAGTGAAATAAAGCTGGAGTAGTTAATGAAATCAGAATAAAGAAAGAGATTGAGAATTCGAGACGTAGAGATGCAACTTTGGGAAATGATGGACTGATATTGTTGGCACTTTGAGGTAGAAAGTCAGCTATTCCACAGAACACCATCAACAGATTCTTTTTTTTTCTTTGATGAAAAACATACCAATAACTAACCATTGGACTTTTGGTGTCTTTTCGGCTGATACCTGTGAGTATAGGTAGAAGTGATATTTTTATTTACCAGTGTAGCTAAAGCCTTTATTCTGGCATCATGCAGTAAGAGTCTTGTGTAATTCAATGAATTCTGTATTTAAGCAACTGTTATTGCTTTATGAAGAAAATGAAATGAAGACTTTGTGCATAGATAATCTAATTTGCTGCAAAGTCAGGCAGGGATGATCCTTCTGTGAAATAATGCAATTGGAACATTCAGAATATATTTGCCACTTCAAGAGGGTGTTTTTTTAGGTTCTTTTCTTCAACTGTTGTATATCTTAGTGACACAAAAGGAGATTGAATCCATGAGGAAAAAAAGAAGATGTAAAGCAAAAAGGAAAAGGAAAAGATTACAGAAAGAGAGGAAAGAAGAAAAAGAAAAAAAAGAAACAGAAAGAAAAAGGAATAAAATAAGATGTGAAAGAAGGAAAAAAGTCAGAGAAGAAAAAAAAATGTGGATGTAAAATAAGATAGTAATACACCAACACAAAGAAGAACAAAATGAAAATAAAATAAATGCGGTTTGTCACTCCGTAGAAACTGTCACATAGCCAACGTCTCTTGCCATGTTGGGGATGATCAATTTAGAAATTGGAAAAAATAAAGATCAATGAATAAGTTACTTCAATCGCCTTTTTTTGCACAGTTATCTCTAAAGACAACTGAATTTCAAAAAAACAAGCATAAACACTGCCGGACACAAACTGAGAGATCAATTTAGCATAAACTTACATTGTTAATTGAACCTTCCAGTATAAACTTATGTAGGGGAGGGGGATTTATTCAAAAAGCAAAAACCAGAACTTTTTGAAGACATATCAAGGAGTAAATGTATAAATTTCATGTCTCTTAGCTCCATTGGTACAGCCTGAACATGTGATGCATGCATACATAAATACATACATACATACATATCTAGCCAGCCAGCCAGATTAGCTCAAAACCTGGAGAAACCTATGTTGACAGTTTTGGTTGACAGGTTCTAAAAAAGAGATGAATGGAAGAAGACAGAAAATAGAGATGAACACAGAATGGGTAAGACGTGATGAAATGTGAGAAGAAGTCAGGAGAAAGAAGAAATGAGAAAGCTCTGAAAATAAAATATTGCAAAGTATGAGATAAGATAATGGAAATTAAGGGAATGAGTCAAACAAAGAATGAAAAGAAAAAAAAAGAATGAGAAATGAGAAGTTAATGAGCAGATAAAGGAGTTGTGAAGATAACACTGAAAAGTAAGAATCGTGGCAAAAAAAGGTCGGAGTGTTAAACAATTACATTGTTCGCAAAATAATGTCATATTTTTGGAGATGGAATAAAGACCTCTTCAAATGAACATTAAATTTTTTGTCTTGAAGATAATCATCATTATTAGCAATGACAAAGCCCATTGGGAAAGTCATCCTTTTATTTCTTGCTAAAAGAATCAGGGATTCTGGACCAATCAAATTGGTCAAAATCTGAACCGAAACTCTACTCCCATAAAGTCTTGATGAATAATTGGTAAAATAGAGTGGATTTTGTTGATTTCAAGCTCTTAGAAAAAGGCAGGACAATCACAGCAGGTCTTTATTGTCCAGAACAAGTGAAGAATGAACATTCATGCAAAAAATTACCTGATTTGGTTAACAGGAATCAATGAAAAATGACCAATGCAAGCTCACACTATAGTAAATTCAGAAAATCAAAAAATAAGGTTAGAATATTCCAACGTATCTTCCTGACTCAACTAGCTTAATACCCCAAGATGTTCATCTAATCAGATCAATTGGACACTTTCTTTGAGGTAAAAACCTCTAAAAGCAAAGAAGAGATCAATTGAGCATTAACAGAATTCTTGTTTATGGGAATCACAGGTTTTTTCAACAATGAATAAAAGAATTAATTTCATTGCTGACTTTGCTTATTGCTAAAAATAATGGCTATGTTTTTGACCAATTAGATACCGTCAATCAAAACTATCCAAATAGGTTTCTTCAGTTTTTAAGTGATTTTAGCTGGCTGGTTATGTATGTATTTTTCATGCGTACAGACCATACCAATTGAATTTGGGGTCTGAAA
Source organism: Thysanoteuthis rhombus (assembly GCA_963457665.1). Classification (NCBI taxonomy): domain Eukaryota; kingdom Metazoa; phylum Mollusca; class Cephalopoda; order Oegopsida; family Thysanoteuthidae; genus Thysanoteuthis; species Thysanoteuthis major. Next base: position 18,236,142 of record OY735210.1, read on the forward strand.
ATTTAAATATTTACAGTTTTATTTACAGTTTTATTGTTTTTTGAAATTCATAAGAAATAAGTTTTAGTAGGTGTTCAATTGTCTGTTTATGCTTGTTTATTTTTTTAAATTAAGACTTTTTAGTGATCAGACAAAAGGCTTAAGAAATAACTTATTCATCAATCATCTCTTTTTCAAACTTTTTAATTGATCACCCCAATATGACATGCTGCCAAAAAAAAAATCCATCATGTGATGATTTCTATAGAGTGACAAAGCAGACCAGTTAATTCAATATTTGTTACATTGGGAAGGGTTTTTCCTTCCTCTCCAAAAGTGCAATATTACATTCCAAACAACCGAATACAATGTCCTGAGCTATCATTTTATAATTCACCAAACATTTGACTACTGTATTCCAAGAACTGCTCAGGAAGACATTATGAGTGTGACTCATTTGTTTAAATATTAACCTAAAGTTGTTTTTTTTGTCTAGAGTCTCAGATTGTTTCAACAAGAAATGAAAAAATTGGAAATTTCTGGGTTGTTATGTGCAACAGTTCAAGTTCAGAGGTATTTTGTGAAGAAAAATTACCAATGCAGCAACACATGCTATATATTTGCACACACCATTCAGATATGGTGGCCCCCTTACCAGAAGATAATAAGACAAGCTCTACCTTATAACGGAGATAACTTGATATCAAGAGATACACTTAGATATATGTGTGCATATATATATATATATATATATATATATATATATATATATATATATATATTCTTAAACATATTTTTTGAAAACTACTCTGCCTATGCCATCAAAACATGACAGCAGTATTTGTATCATTTGGCAATCTTTTTGGCTATACCTAAAAAATATCAAAAACATTTTGTTGCTATGCACTTTCTTGATTATGTTCAACCATAATGAACCAAGATCTCTTCTGCATTTATAAAAAATAATGATAAATAAATAATGGAGTTTAGCCTTGTGGATAAGCATCCAATGGCAATATGCTCAAGTGGGTTATGTGAGCAAGTTATGTAGATAATTGGTGCAAAAATGACGAGAGAGATATCAGAATCAATAAATAAAATTACGCCTATTCCGACAGATTCTTTAGAAAATTCTCACTGATATAACAGCTGATACAATACAATACAATCAAAAGCTATCTTTTTGAATGAAGTTAATTCAAACTTAGCACTCCTAATACCATCCAATGACAAAAACAGGACAAGGATTTTGGCCAATCCAGTCAGCATGTAATCCAAATGAATATATTTATGCTGTTTAAGAAAATCAAATTTGAAATTGAATTGTATATAAATGATCAGGGAGATTATTTCAAGTTCATAAGCTTCCAAAAATAGATTGATATCAATCTGAGATATTACTAGATCTTTCTAACTCAGAGATGATGAATCTTCATTATCAATTTTTTGCTATTTTTTTGTTCCTCTTATATTTACTCTATTCTATCACAACACCCTGGGTTGAATACCTTCTGACCATTCTAATAGATAGAGTGATGTAAGAATACGGAAGTACTTTCAACCAAGACTTGACCTTGTCTCCCATATCCCAAGAACTGGTATCGAGCTGGATAACAATGCAAGCAATTCAAAACCTCTGGCTATACAGGGTACTACTCCACAGTCATATTGCTGACACTTTACTCTAAGTATTCATGTTTTATAAAAACCAGGAAACAATAAGATGAGAACTAATTAAAAATTAATTGTTGATCATTTCTGTTAACATGTAAATATTTTTGTCTGCTCCTAATGATATTTTATTCAGGATATTTTGCAATCTAAGTGAAAATATCCTAATTTTTCTATTATGTCGTTTTAGAATAAACATGGGAAATAGTCTTGCATAAACTTCTGATAAATAATATTTGTTTTTAGCTATGAAATTCCACCTGCAATGCTACAACCTTCATTTTGCTAACAGGCGGTTATTAATTTTCACATCCAACAATAACAGCTGAAACATGGACTTTGCTCTGTGATGATGAAAAATGGTTTGATAATCAGAGAAAACTAACTCTTTTTTGCAATAATAATTAATAATTCTGCTTATTTGGCAGTCAAAGCACTTCTTGGATACAATAATCGTCTATAAGTACTTGTAACATTCAAATTATGTCAGAGAAAAATAAATCCCTTTTAAATAATGATTGATATTTCTGCTTTATTTACAGTTTTATCTCTTATATCTATACAAAAAAAATTGAATGTAAATATCAAGGTATATAACTTTTGATTAGAATTATCTCGCTTTGACCATTTATCATCATCATCAGTCTTTTATCCCCTGTTGTTGGACATAGACCTTCTCCGAGATTCACCACACCTCTATCATGGGCATCCTGGTGCCAATACTTTCTGAACTTGTCTAGTTTGTCTTCCTATCTTGTATTCTGCTGGCCTGAGTTATGCATGGGATCTCTGGAAGATCCATGTTGTGAGTCATGATGTCAATCGGTTGTCTACCATTCTTACAACATGACTAGCTCATTGCCATTTGAGTTTCATAACGGATTCTATGATGTATCAGACTCTTGTTTTTTTCCTAATATATTGTGCTGTCTAGTGATCTCTCCATATGAGTTTTAGCATGATTCTTTCACGTGCATGTTAATTGGTTCTCAGTTTTAGGGTTAGTCTCTTCATTAAGTTTCATGTTTAAGCTCCCTAGGTGATTATGGGGAGGATGTGTTGCTTGTATACTCTTCTTTTTAGGACAAATGGGACTTTCTAGTTTTTGAAAGTTGAGCTTGCTCTGTCAAAGGCTTGCCATCCTAGAGTGATCCCTTGCCTGATTTCTTCTTTTCGAGGATTTCATGGAGATTCACGGTCAAAATTAAATGTAGTGATCAACTTTCTTGATTTCTGTGTTTTCAATTTTGATTGATGTACGTTAATTTCTGACATGTAGGAAAATTTAAGAAAGTTCTTTTCTATTTCATGCTCCAAAGAATTCCGTTACCTCTAATCCTATTCATTGAAGAGTTCCACTGTCAATTGCAAGTCGTTACAAGTGTTCCACGTAATATTTCAGTCTCATTAGAAACCATCTACCAAAACTGTCACCAAAACTGTCCACAATTTTTAAGCTGGTTCAGCTTGTTATGTATGTATGTATGTATATGCATACAAGCTGCTCTTATGGAGTTCAAAGGCAGTAAATTTCAACATTCATTCCTTACCGTGTCCAAAAAGAGAAAGACTTTGTTTTTTTTCAAAATCCCCAACCCTCCATACAGTTTTTCAGTTTGGATTCAATTTACACTGTAAGTTCATTCTGAATTGGTTACTAACTTGTGCATAGCTGCATTCATGCTTCCTTTTGGGAAATTCAGACTTATTGGTGTCCAACAGAAAGTGAGATAAATAATTTTAGCTCTTTTCACAAATTTTAATTGATCGCTCCCGACACAGCATGCCTCTGAAAGACTTTGGTCGTAAGATGGTTTCTATTGACTGACTTACCAGACTTGTTTACTATTTAAATGTAATACCACTTCATAAGTTCATGTGTTATTCAACTGATTTAAAAAGAAACAAACTATTTTTTTTAAAGGCAAATTAAGTATTCTTCTTTATTCTCTGTTTAAATCACTTTTAGTGCACACTATCAGTCCATAGGTAACATGCATGTTTCAAATCATGTTAACAGTCATAGTCTTCCACAAAGTCTTTTGTTTAACAAGTGTATCCTGAATAGTGTGGTTGATTCATTCAAAATTTCCCATACTTTTTAAAACCTTTCTAATCTTGGTCTTATAATGATTCAATGTGTTTTTTCTTAGGCTGATAATTAGTTGCATTCATTTCAACAGCAATATCTTAGCCGTGATACATCAAAACCCACATTAATTGAAACCACAGTATTCAGGATATTCCTGTATAAAATCAAATCATAATAAATCTTGCTTTTCAGTCTCTTTTTATTTTAAAGAAATCTAATCAAAATCATTCTGGTTAGCCATTCAACAGAAACGGTCAGGTGTCCAACATCTTTTGGTAGTATTGGGAAAATCCGATGATCAATGAATAAGTTCCTTCACTCACCATCTGTTAGGCAGTGATTATTGAAAGAGCCCAATTTTTTTAGACAAGTATGATCATTGCCAGGCACAAACTAGGCGACCAATTTAGCATAAACTTACATTGTAAATTTAACTCCCCCTCTAAAACCTATTTTGGGGTGAATTTTCAAAAAAAAAAATGTTTAATAATGATAAGGAGTAAATGTTGAAATTTTCAGCCCTCTACCTCCAATGGTGCTGCCTGTGCATGTGATACACAAATAGCCAACCAGCCAGACTCATTTGAAAACTGGAAAAACCTGTTGGTAGTTTTGGTGACAGTTTTGGTTTACCACATCTAATTTACAAATTTTTGCTCCTCGATAAGCTTCAGCAACCTAAAACTCAAAATTTAACCATCAATTTCATTGCTATTAATTCAATATTTACACCATTGAGCTATTTCCTGTCATGATTATCAATCAGAATTAATTTTTAAATATCCTATATCCATCCACACATCTGCATAAAAATCTTGTTTTGATCATATTTTGCCAAGTTCAGGAGGTTTATGCTACTTTGCAAGAAATAAATTCCTCCTTTTTGATGTTATCAAGGTTTTTATATGAACAAAAAGTGGAGGAAAAATTGAATGATTTAAAATCACGAATAGAAATTGTCAGCAGCTGAGATGAAAAAAAAAGCGAAATCAATTAATTCTAATTGAAATTTGCCAAAATTTCTCTCCAATTTTCAGTTATTGAAATTCACCTGATCCTTTTTCTGGGAAAAAAATGTTGGTATGCCGATTAAACATTGTCAAAAGAGTTATGAGGAAATAGGAAAGACTGAAGAGATCCGAGGAAGGACAATAAAAGACAATTGAGACTATTAATAGTAAGAATAAGGGCAAAGATTATCTGAGAGAAAAAAAAGAGACCAAAAAAGAAAGTAAAAAAGAGAGACCATGATGAAAGGAACACTAAATGGAAAAAACAGAGAGAAACCAAAATAGGAAGAAAAAAAAGGGAGGTTACAAAAAAAACGAAAAAAAACAGCGAGACTAAAAAAGGGAATAAGAAGAAAGACCAAACAATGGGAAAAAACTGAAGATAATTAAAAGAAAAGAAGGAAAGGCAAAAAGGCAGGGGGGATAGAAAAACAGAAACAAGGAATGAGAGAAGGTGGTGCAAATTTGTTTTTTTGTCCCGATCTTTTCCACCTTGTGTTAATGGCTGAATAATGATGGGCATGTTGCTTCTGTTGAATGCTGTCAAACAGTCAAATTGGCTGGCATTTTACCAAATTTATCAAGTAATGAAACTTTTTCTCACAATTGATCAAAACAGGTTTTTGACAGATCCAATTTGTTTTAGTCTAATGAGGTGGAAGTTCAAAAACGAGCAGAAAAATTTCAACATTTTCTTTTTTGTTTTATTTTCTGCCATAAAAATTCAAAATTGCCTCAGAAATAATTCATCAAAGAGAAAGACAACTAAATTTCTCAGAAATTGGTACCGCAACAACAAAATTTGTCCAAACTGTGACTGAGAACAATTTCTATGATCAAAACGTTATTAGATTTTATTTTTTTATCTCACCTCTCAAAGACCTAAGGAGCATACCGTCATGATTTTACAACATGTGAAATGCATTCTTCATTAAACTTTTTATCTAAGAATAACAGCAAATATAAACTCCTGCATTTAGATATGAACATTTGCCAAAGATGGTAGCTCAGATAGAATCAGGGAAAAAAATGAAACAAAAACACTTAAGGAGTAGAAATCAAGTGGAGAATCACTCGAGGATGGCTGGCTTTCAGTAGAGTAAGTTCAACCTTTTGAAAACAAGAAAATCCCATCAGTTTTAAAAAGAGAGGGTCATCAGCCAATGTATCCCCCAGGTAGTCACATATGGAGCTGAAACATGGAATCAAACCAAAAGACTCAACTTAAAACTGAGCACCATCTAACGTGCACATGCTGAACCTCACATGAGGAGATCACAGGACAGCACAGTATATTAGAGAAACATGTGCAAAAGAGAATGGTGCTCAATATCACATGGGGAGATCACAAGACAGTGAGTGTATTGGAGAAAAAACAGGAGTCAGGGATATCATAGGATCCATTTGAAAATTCAAATTATACGTATATACATACCTCGCATAAATGAATCACCCTCGTTTGCACATGTGCCAAAACCAAAAAATCATTTAGAATTATCTAAATAAATAGATCTCTTATCTAAAATCCTTTTTTAAAAATGCCAACTAAAGATTTGGGTATTGTTGATTCTCTGTGGCCAAAGAGACCTAAACGGAATTTTGTAAAAACAAAAAAATTGTTTTTAGATGGTACATAATGGTGCTCATATGAAAATTTTCAAAATTATTGCCCCCAAAAAGTGATCAGAAGTGCCCAGAGATACAAACGGACAACTTGACAGAAAAGAATCTGTCGCCCTCTAAGCTTGTTGATCAGGCACTGTGAGGGGTGGTGTGGGTTACACTATGCTGTTTTGGCAGCATGAAAATTCAACATCTATCGCTACTTTTAGCACACTTTTTTCAATCTTTCACTATTCTAGACAAAGCTAGCCATTTTCAACTATTAAAAATGACCATAAAAGGACTAACTGTCGTTTTTTTGCATGTTTTTTTGATATTTTCTTTTTGGTGTTGATTTAGTGCAAAAAAGTTTTTGAGTTGGAAACATTGAGGGTGACACTCTGAGTTACCGTCTATCAACCCAAGGAACACCACTGATCATGTGTGATATGTGTGGCTTCAATGATGCGATATATATATATATATATATATATATATATATATATATATATATATATATATATATATATATATGTATATGTATACATATATATATATATATATATATATATATATATATATATATATATATATATATATACACACATATATATATATGTATATGTATATATACATATACATATATATATATATATATGTATATATATGTATACATATATATATATATATATATATATATATATATATATATATATATATATATATATATATATCTGTATATATATTCATTTATACACAAAACTATATATGCAAGAATAGTGGCCTGGTAAACACATGTATTTAGAATCAAAATGTATTCAAAGATGTATAAGGTTTTGATCTGGTCTTTCAGCCCAGTTCTAAGTAAAGCCAAGATCAATATTTTAATCCAGCTATTCAAAGAAGAAAGGTTGATCAGCTTCCTGTTCAAATCAGAGTTGTTTATGTATATATTTGAAAGACAGAATGAACTTGAAAGTGGATCGATCTGGATGTTCTATTTGCTCATTTGTTTTTTCACCTGCCTGTCATCGAATGTAGAGTCAACTTTCTGATTGTAGACTATAGAAAGAAAACTTGGACTTCGGTCATTTTCTGCTCCAGTGTGCTTACCAAGAGAATGATTCTTTACATCAGTCAAAATCTGCCACAGATTTTAAAAAGGGTGTGAGCAAAGGAGTTTTTAGAGAAAAGATGAACACGAAACAAAAAACCCTCTTTCTTTATGAAAAATCATACAATTATTGTGCTTATTTGTATGCATGACTGTTACGCTTTTTGATTATTCATTCACTTCATAACTTTCATCCTATACTTTTTCAATGTAATGGACAAGGGTAAGGATAGAAAAGAGCACTCATTGCTCAATTGGAGAAAAAAAGGAGTCAATCTTCAATATAATTGTGGTCCTTTCATTACTCCTCCCTTTCTTATAATAGACCACAAGATTATCAACAGATAGCAAAAGTATTCATTGGAGTCTATGTAAAGTAGCTGGTTCTATGAAAACTGAAAATTGGTGGAACCATAAACCTGAAAATGCATTGGAGAATGAATAGTTCAAATCACTTTATGACTTCAACACCATTACTGACATAAAAATTACAGCAAGAAAGTCAGACATTGTCATTAATAATAAAGAAGATAACCAGGCTATATTGATTGATTCCTCATGCCCAACAGAGAGGAATATTGAATTGAAAGAAAAAGGAAAAAATAGAATAATACCAAGACTGGAAGAGAATTGCAAAAATCAAATAAATCGCACCAATCGTTATTGGAGCATTGGGAGCAGTATCTACAAATCTCAAAAAGTCTCTCCTGAAAATAAACACCAAGAACATTAGCATCAACCAAACGCAAAAGACAGTACCCTCAAAACCTCTTGTCAATGTGATTTTATGTATTACAACTAGCATACATTACTTTATATATGTTTTTGAAAGTATTGTATTGTCTGGACATGTAAAAGACCTACCCTCTTTTTTGTTCTTCTTTCCCTAAAGCCTGGATGCTCATAAAATACTAGGTTGCCTGGTTTAGATCTCTGGTTTAGACCTAGCTGGTGTCTTACATAAACTGAAATTTAATCAACTGCTTCATGAAAAGTTTCTAAAAGCTTTATGAAGAGTAATTCACCTACTATATTTTTACTAACATTATGCAATAACAACTCTCACTAAATGTTGGAAAGGGCCCAACAAGATCCTCAGTCCCTCCTATCTTGGGCCCCTAAATCTCTAGCTACGTCAATAATTCTACTCAGCCTTTTGAGAGTAATACCTGTGTGGACCATCCGGAGTTCGTAGACCTCTGGATATAAATCACTGCTTTAAATGTGGGAGGAGGGACACCTCCAGGATCCAAGTTTCTCTGGGCCCGCAAATCTCTAGAAATGGCTTCTAGTACGTTATATCAAATAATAGTAGCATTTTAGTTTGTCCTTCGCTGCAAGTACATTAGGTTGTAAACGTTTTCTCTTTTCTTTTAAAATTTCAATGAGGAATTGACAAATAAAACTTAGAACATTATAAGGAATTGCAAGAAGAGACCCATCCTCCTGGTCATAAAATGTATTCTCTTAGTCTTAGAGACTAAAGCAATCTTTCAAAGTGTATCACATATCATATATCAGAGTCATCATCATCAGTCTTTTAAAGTCATTGTTGGACATAGACCTTCCCCATGATCCGTCACGTTTCTTTATCATGGGAGTCGCGGAGCCAGTATTTTCTGAATTTTTCTAGTTCATCTCTCCATTCTGTTTTTTGCTGGCCTTGGTTTTGCATGTGGTCTCTGGGGATCAATGTTGTGAGTTGTGATATCCGTCGGTTGTCTTTCATTCTTGCCATATGACCAGCCTATTGCCATTTAAGTTTTCTAGTGGATTCTATGATGTCTCTGAACCCCATTTCATTTCTGATATATTGTGCTGTCTTATGATCTCTCCATGTGAGGTTGAGCATGATTCTCTCGTGCGCTTGTTGCATGCTTCTCAGTTTGCAGGTTTGTCTCTTGGTTAGGTCCCATGTTTCAGCTCAATGAACAACTATCAGGTGGATGCATTCATTTCTTTTTTTTAAATGTTTGCATTTGTATTTCATTTGAAAGATTTAGTAATAAACAGCATACAGTAAGCACTCAATACAAACCATTATGTAACCAACATGCCATGCTGGTAGTGATCAATCAAAAAATTGGAAAGAGTCATGAATGAATTGTAAATTCACAAAAAATCGGTGGGGGGGGGCAGATTTTCTTAAAACAAAAAACCCTTTTCTTTCTAGTCATAATGAGTGGTGTGGCCTATATGCATGAAACATCCATAGCCAGTCAGCCAGAAAGCCAGTAAACCAAACTAACTTAAAAACTGAACTAATTTCTATTGACAGTTTTGGTGACCATGTTGGTTGATGGTTTCCAATTACACACGGTTACTGTATGTCAAACTTAGAATTGATTTTTACATGAAAATATACTCATGCTTTTCAGAGATGAAATTATGCTCAAGATCACATTGTACATAGATAAACACATTAAATTTTTTGATGTTTGTGTTCTTGGTCATTTTTTTAAAACACAAATGCCAATGTCTTGACAATATATTGCTGTTGACAAGCAGGTAGAAATTAAAAAATTATGACGAACTTCAAAGTGAGTTTTAGATTTCTCTTCTTTGATAACTCCCAGTCTTGCTATTCCCTGCATACTAAGTTGAGACTAGGATTTGTAAGGTACACCATGATATATATCCCCACACTATGCAACATAAAGCTAATAATCAGCCATCTTGTTTTGAATTATATTATTCATGTCTGTCAATTTCCAAGTTGAAAAAAATCAGAAGCAAATCAACAAACAGCCACAGCATTACTCCATTTTTTTAAATTCACTCAGCTTATCACATGACTTGTCTTTTATTTTATTAGAAACCATCAACTGAAACTGCCACAATGTCTGGCAGCATTCAAGTCTGTTTTTTGAGAATTCAAACTTTAGTACAGGTCACTGCCCAACGAAACCTGAGAGAAGAAACTCATTCATTGATCACCTCTTTTAGCAACTTTTTAATTGATCACTCCCAACACAGTATGTGGCAAAAAGATATCAATCATGCGATGGATTACAATAGGAGTTTTTCATATTTGTTTCATCTATTTTCAACTTCTTTTTGATTTTAAGCGTTTTATTTGTATATTCTTGTAGATCCCTTGTGGAGCATAGGGCTGAATTGCATTTCATCAGCCAATAGGTTTTTTTTCAGGTGGAGTTGCTAGCTGCATAACTAAGATGTATGGGGTCACAGGGATAAAAAGCTCCGATTGACCTGCTATTTATCCATTGTCAGGAGGGAAAGTAAATTCATGCCTTTTCCGAGGGCATTTGCATAAAGTAAATGCAAGCAGCCTTGGTCGAAACTTGAACTTAATTCTCAGATTCCATTTTTCATACCAGTAACTGCTACACTATCCTGCACCTCCTTCATTCTATGTAAATTAATAATATTTTCCTTTTTCACTGAAATATAGACCACTTACTCGTAAACTTTTGATTAAATTTGAAGACAATCAATATTTAAGTTCTAATGATGTAGAGACAAAGCCAGCACTCTGTCTGAACCAGATGAATTACGGAAAAAAAAATGCAATAAAAGAAAAAATAATTGTGGCACTTGTGTAATCCAATTACAAAAATGTTTTAATGCTGTTTTATTCAATTATTTAACATTGATCAAATTAACAATTTCATTACACAGAAATATTCTATTCTTACACTTTTATTCCTTATCCATTCTTGTTCACTTATTGTTCTTGTTGAAATTCTTATTTTCATTTAAAATATTTTTCTGGAAATTTCTATCGACAGCCGCAACGAAATGGCCAAAATGAAAGATAAAATCTTCATTAAAATGAAATAAAAAAAATTGCACGCCTGATAAGATCTTCTGTTTCTCACATGTAACATTTGATTGATATTATTTAAACAGGCATTGCAGCATGCTTCTCAATCAAATGATTTCTTATCAAAGATATCAAATTGCCAACAGAGCCACGATTGATTCCACAGATTTTTTCTTTCCTCTCTCGAAATTCCTTTATCACATTTGATTAAATCCTAGTGCTTTAATTTCACTCATTTCCGATTGAATTGATAACAAATAAAATTTCAGGCATTAAAGAAAGAAAAATACACGTCCAGCTAAAATCTTGTGAAAACTTTTTTTCACCACAGCTTGTCAGCTAAGTGCACTGATGTAACTAAGTTCATGATATAAGGTGTACATGATGGAACAAGAATAAAGTTATACTCTTTAGAGGAAGAAACATACAAGATCATTACCAAATAATGTTTACACTTCTATTTTCCATCTTAGATTAAGAAAATTTTTGGACAAATTTCAATTCTAAGTTCAAAGTCATTATATAACCACATACACACTTGATGAGAAAGGCTGCGTTATACCTAAGGAGAGAGCCATGGAGTCCACGGGGGATGCAAGAGCCAAACATGGGTGGGGTAGGAATTTCCTAGGATCTCAGAAAATGTTTGTGTATCTTGAAGTGGATGAAAGAAAGGATGACTGGGGGAGAAGCAAAAGGGGCCGAAATGAAATTTTGTACCCCCTGATGAAATTCCTCTCAGAGAACCTGGATAGACTGACATTGAAGAATACAAGGAGAGAAAGTCTTGAATATTCTCACAGATGTGGTCAAAGTTCTGGGATGAAAAGATTTGCTCAATAAAAAGATAATCAGCACTTCCAACACTTGACACATATATTTTTTTTTTATACATTTATTATTACATGCATTGATAACTGCACTTGAGTATGCAAATACGTCTGTTGATGTACACATGAACCAATGAATGAAAATATGTGCTAATGTATGTGCATCTATCAAACAATCGTCAGTTGAAAAAATTAATGCTCATAAGGATGAATTTTTGTTGCTTAAGATATCTATTTTTCAATGTATATCAATTAACTCACAAGAATTGCAAGGTTTCCTTCCTAAGGTTGGCTGAGGTATACATCTATGCCTTTTTCTTTCCTTCTCCCTCTTAGTTCTCTTTCACTCTCTGTGCATATATATATATATATATATATATATATATATATATATATATATATATATATATACACATATATATGTACATATGTATATATATTTATGTACATATGTGTATGTATATATACATATATATGTACATAAGCATAAAAATATATATATGTATATATATATATATATATATATATATATATATATATATATATATATATGTATATAAATATATATATATATATGCATGTGTGTGTATATATATATATAAATGGATATATATGCACACACAAGCACATGCATTATATACACATATAAGTGCACCAACATGCATGCGGATAAGTGTAGATATATTTATAAATACATTTGAATACATACCTATGTGTATACATATGTATATATTCATAAGTACACACACACATATATATATATATATATATATATATATATATATGTATATATCTATGCATGAGTATATTCATATTAATTTACTTGGAAATGTACAACTTCCCCTGGAAAACAGGAATCAATTTAGCAACTGGACCATATTTTGGGGATTGAGCGACTGGGCAATGATGGTGGGTTGTGAAATGCCTGTTCGTCAGATTGGGTGTGTGGTATTTTGCGAATTCTCAGCATTGGCTCAACTGAATTGCTTCGAAAATGAATAAATGATAAAAAAAACAAAAAAAAACAGGACTGGCGTATAGAATCACCTAGAGAAAAATGACAAGAAAGAAAAAAAGAAAATAAAACTCCCAAAAATGAACCAAATAAAAAAATCAAACTAGAAATTTTCCTAGAATGAGAAAAATAAGAAAAAAAAAAATTGACAAAACAAACCTTGCATCATAATCACTATCACAAACACCAACAGCACTGTCATCTGAAGCAACCCCCCTACTCTTAACTCCTTTACCATTCTTAACAGAACTCAAACACCTCCAAAATATCTCTGCCTCTCACACCACCCTCTCTACCCTATTTGTAGTCCTGACCCCACTTATTCCCAAGCCCACCATACCAAAAATGCAGGTCTACAACGACACATGTGAAAGAAATGAAATCAGAACAAGGGGGTGTACCGCAGCTGCCGCCACAGCGTGGACCGTCATACAAAAGCGCGCTTGCTTGTCGCGGGTATACGTCTGTCGAAAGGTAATTACCAGACATCAAACAATTCCAAACTTCCTTTTTTCATCGATTGACAAACCGATATGAGAAATCTTTTTCATTTCTTTTAACTACCCCCTTCTTTTATACAATATATTTCCCCCTTTTTTTTTTTTTTCCTCTTCTTGCTGGTGGTTTCAGGTTTCAGGGATTTTTTCCCCATTTTTATTTGTGTGTTCCTCGTTGTCCACCAGTAACGATGAAAATAAAAAGATGAAAATAAAAATGATGGAAAAAGTTATTGCACAAATTTTTCCGGGTCCATCCAATTTTTTTTTCCCTTTTTTTTTATTTCATCAATCCCCCCTTCCCTGTAAATGTGCACGTGCCCATGAAACGTGTGTCGTTCTACACGTTTACACTGTCCACCCTCTATTTATAACGTTAGTTACAACAAAAATCTCATAATGGTTAGATGCCATATTGGTTTATGCTAAAATGTAGACAAGAAACTCCTGTTATACCAACATATATCTACCTATATACCAAGATTGTCTCATATATGTATGTACATAAATATATATATATATGTAGATGTATGTATACATATGCATGTATATGAATTATAAATTGCATTATCTAATATAGAAACTTATTTGAAATGATTTCCCATCATTACATGGTTAATATATCATTCAATCTAAACAACGTAAATAGAATAAACAATTAAAGAAAATGGGGCCGCTGCAGGAAACGAACCTACC
>OY735210.1:18252934-18292934 GCA_963457665.1 Thysanoteuthis rhombus
AAAACTAAAACCAATTTCAATAAAATCTATGTCATCTTGTATGTATATTTATATATATATATGTGTGTACATATATATGATATGGAAACATGAAAGTTCAGAAACTAGATTGAATTTATTTCCATTACAAGTTTTGAGAAACTGTCTGCTCTTGTTGTCAAATGTCAAACATCAAATATCACCATATATATGAATGTCTATAGATATATATACAAATATACATATATATATATATATATATATATATATATATATATATATATATATATATATATATATATATGAATCGAAATACACACTTTTAGGTTAGTTTCATGTCAATCATTTTTTTGTTACTTGTACATATGAATAAATATTATTTTGTTTCCTTACTTACATAACATTTTTTAACATCAATACATTCAATGTGGTCATATTTACCAAATCTGTTCAATGATACACATCACATATATTTATGAATGTGTGTATATACATAAATATATGTATGTATCAATTGTATGGATATATGTTCTCATGCATGAAAAAGCACAGAAATACAATGCATCATATTTGTACACAAAATATCATTATATATACACAAGTTCATCTTGGTCTTATAAACATGCCCGTCTGTGTGTCATGTACACAACAAATAAATACGCACACATACTTCAGTATTTGTTTTATGAATTTTTTCATTGGTGTCAATGACCCAATGAATTATGAAAGAAATTCTGGGGACATTAGCAGAGTAATGGGTCTAGTGAATTGTCCATTTCGAAATGAAATTTTTATAATTTACAAGTTCCTGGTTCAATTCCAACTGAAGTTAGTCATGCACATCAAAGAAATTTTGGCCCTTTTACGTTTTTTATTGGCACCAACATATGAAGCCATGAGATAAAGTGCAATAAGATCAAAGATTCCATTCAAATCATTTTAACATATTGACATTTGCAGCATGTCCTTCATTTTTTTTTTTCAATAAAATGTCTGTGAGCTGTTGTATTTACCAGTTCCCTATACATTGGACTCACTTGCTGGAGTCCTCAACCTTTTTGTTTCGGGTCAACTCTGGTTTTCTATGTCTCACTTACCATACAGCTCAAAAATATTTACATTGTTTGTTGAATAAACTTTGAATATTTATAATTTCTTTAATAATTAAATACTCCTTTTTTGAATTGAAAGCTTCTTAAGAAGCCAGTGATAGAAACTTTTTCCAGTTCCTTACAAGAACATTTTAGCAAATATATTTTTCAATACATAATACATGTAGTGTCTCCACCCGCAATCCTTATATCCAAAGTCATTTTTTTGCTATCTAGGAAATTGATTCCAAGTTTACTTCTTAGTTATGCATTGATTCTATTCAACCACGTCCCTCATTTTTGTTGTTCTTATCACAAATTCTACCATAGGTACCTGTTATATTTGTTTACTCTAAACAGAACTTTTTATTTGATCCAAAAGAGAATGTTGTTCTCATTCCTCTACCAATCATATCTTGTATCCTCCCTGATTCAGATAGCAGGTGAATATGAACTGGCTCAGTGGTAAGGCAGACCAGAATCAGATGAGATCTATCTAGAAATTAATGTCTGACTGTGTAAAAACATTCATTATCAACTTTATTCTCATCATAATAGTTCCCTTGGGAAGTCGCACACTGATGAAGACATTGTTCCTACAGCTGAAAACAATGTAAGTCTTCAACTGACACTGTCTTCAGTGGATCCACAACAATCTTTTGGATGTTCCAAACAGTTCTCAGATGGTAACCATCAATTAGGGTTTTGATTTGGAAACAGATGACCCAGATTTCCCCAATTAGTCATAACAAGCAACGATTCATGGATTTTTGAGAATGACCTAGAAACCAAACATAAAATGTGTGCCTCAAGGACAAACAGTCAACTAAATTTATTGTGAGGTCCTTGAATGAAAAAGGATCATTCGTGTCTGGATTGAGAATGCTGAATCTTGAATGCTCCATCATGATAATTTGCCCCCTGTCACCCTGCACTCTCTGTGAACAAGTTTTTGGTCACAAAGAATATTCCTGGGGTAACACTATCCCCTTAATCCACTTATCTGAGTTGTTGTGATTATTTCCTGTTCCCTAAAATCAAAACCCAAATCTGTGGTCATGATTTCGGAACTGCTGAGAACATCTGACTGGGTATGATGAACCAACTGAAGGCAGTGTTAGATGGAGACCTTCAGTGCTGTTTCCAGGATTGGGAACAACATCTTTGTTGGTTTGAAGCTTACCAAAGGAACTATTTTGAAACGGATAAACTTTATTAGTAATCAATTTTATGATAAATAGTCTTACAAAAGCAGTCTCAGCACTTTCTTGACGTACTATATAAGTTCAAAAATTCCCATTGAATTAATGCACCAGGCACCTGAGGAATACCGGATAGTCTACAGGCTGAAATTAAGTCAACAAATGACTTATCAGAGAAATTTAAACATTAAACATATTAGATATTATGGGGTTATTTAATGTGATAAGCTAACAACAGTCTTGTAAATTAATCTAAACTTTATCTAAAATTCTTTCATTGGTTGATCTCCAAAATATTCCAGTTTAATAATAATTTACAGCTTTTTTTCTATTAGAATAAATTGTATTTGAATTTCTTCAATGGAGCATTGACAGGTTTGTGTTTACTGTAAAAATTGCCAAAACTCTATCCTCTATATGTCTCTAATGTATTAATATACTTGAAATTTTCGCATATGTTGAGATAACGTAGTAACAAACAGAATATATGTTGCAGCAATATATAATTCAGTTAATGTGAATAGTTCATTATTTGCTTTTTTCATATTTCTTCCCTAAATAGTTATACAACATTTTACTTAATTCAATAGCCAAGTAATTATTTCAACCATTTGCAAGTGTTTGTTATTACTAGTCAGAAACTATCACCAGCCAATCATTAGAGAATTAAACCTCTTGTAAAAGAAAACAGAATCGAGAATTGCCAGTACAGTATTCCATGCAGCTGTAGCAGAAAATGCAGAATCAATACCAGTGGCCTCTAAATATATATCTTCAAGAACATCAAAACTCTGTAATCTTTAGAAAGGTTTCAAATTCAACAATCTCTAGAAATGTTTACAGAAACGGTTTTTATTGATCAGCACTCTCTTGAAAAGCTCACAAACATGTTTCATATTCATTACTCTCTTGAAAAGCTTACAGGAAGATTTTAAATTCAGAATAATAAGCACTCCTTATGAAGGTTTACGGAAAGGTTTTATATTCAGCATCCCCCCCCAAAAAATTACAGAAATGTTTTTTAATCACCACTTTCTAGAAAAGCTTACAGAAAAGTTTTTTTAATCAGCTCTCAAGGAAAGTTTACAGAAACGTTTCATGTTCAGCACTCTAGAAAAGCTTACAGAGGGGTTTCTTTATCCACACTCTACAGAATTTTATATTGAGTTTTCTCCATCAGCTTTCTCAATTAAAGTTTACAAAGAGTTTTTTTCTTAATACTCAATACAAAAGCTTACTGAAAGGTTTCTTAATCAGCAATCTTAAAGAAAAGCCTTAACCTGAGATGTACTCTTCAAAGTGTAGTTTGCTTTAAAATATATAATAAAACAGTTGGATTGAATGCATTTCTCCTACACTAGATACCAGCAAATCAGCTCAATGATAACCACAGTTATTAAAACATCCCAAGTTGATGCCTCTGATGTAAAGAAAGAAACAAGGAAAATATTTCTTATTTTATTTCTTAGTCAATGGCAAAACAACTTGGATCTCTGTTTAAACAATGAAGGAACATTTTTATTGCCTTATCTATCTGGTGACCATTTCTATAGATCTTGATATTGTTATATTTGATGGCAGAACTCACTCCTTTGGCCAATAAATAACTTTTTTATCCTTTGGGTATTAGCCAATATGAAGCTTTATTATTCATCAATAATATTATTTTATTGCTTAATGAAATGCAAAAATTTTCATTGTATTATCAAATTCATTAAAAAAAAATCATTTACAGGAGAAAGGTATTTTTCCTTAGCTTATGTTTTTTTTGTATTTTTCGAATCAACTTGCCATCATAAAAGAACATTATTGCTTCATCAATGACATGAATTTTATGGTATTATTCAACTAACGAAAACATTTTGTTTACTTTTTTTTATCTGTCTGATTAGAATGATTCTTGATCACATATAGTGGGAGAAAGCCTTGTCAGATTACTCTGCCAATGCTAAAAGTTCTCAAATTTTTTTATTTATCATCATTTAATTAATTTGCTTCTTTTTTCAATATGTCAGTTATTTTCTTTTACATGGGACAACAAATTATGGACCTTGGGATGCAATCTTATTATTTCATTGTTTATTATTTTAGGAGTGACATTCTCCTTCTAATCCAAATCCAATTGAGATTTTTTTTAGTAAAAAGAAATCTAATTTAGTAATTACCAGGTAATAAAAATCAGCAGAATCACGTTATCATGTCATCCAGTGCAATAACTCATGGCATCATCACCATGAAACTCCTCCTATATTAGACCATGCAAAATCTCAAGTAATATTTTTTGTACTAATGTTATTCATAAATCGCAATTCCCATGTATTATTGAATGTATTGACAATGATACTGATATAATCAACTGGCAAAAGTAAAATTACCTTTATTGATTACAATATCATAAGTGAAGCCTAAATGTTTTGCATTTGAATAGTTTCATAGGGTTGAAGTGAAAATTCCACAAGCAATAAAATTTGAATTAAAACAATGTAGAACTACATCAAAATTATGTCAATTTTAATGTCAAGGTTTACATGTTAGTTAGATATTAATTTTATCATAGAATAATGTGATAGATATAGCTCTAAATTGCTCGAATGTAATATTTCTTAAATTATATGAACATTAAAAGCAAAATTGTTTTGTAAAATCTCTCTATATTGAGTTACAACATTGTAAGTTACAATATCATTAGTAAATGAGCAGATGTCATTTTGATCTTTCTCCTTATTTTTCTTTTGTTGTTACTTCTTCCTCAAAAGTGTTATAGATATAGGTTCACAAATACTAATTTCCACAATATTCTTGCCAAAAACATCAGAAAATTTGACAAAATCACTGACTAATAAAACACCAAAAGCTACAGCAACATCAGCGTGTGCAGCCAAAACACTGCACAAATTTATATAAATAATTTTGGTGTCACCCTCTGTGATTGTGTTGCCTCGAGTAGTCTGCATGCACTGCATCACCATAGCAATGATACTGACAAAAATCCTTACTATCAAGTCAATAGTTTTTCTGTCCAATCCTGAGGGTCCACAAAGGTATTCCTGGGGGTCTGCAGGCAAACCTTTCAGGAGCTTGAGGGTCTATAAGCTTGCTGTGTAGTCAGACATTTCAAAAGCCTAGTCATAGATTTAAGGTCTCCAATCATTTGGTGACATATGTGAATGTAGTATTGTTGGCTGTAGGTGAAATTGCCTTAGCACCAAAAGGTATTGTATTTGAAATGATCAGTTAGGGAGGGTAGGGTTCAAACAGAGACTTTCCTCAACATAATAGAGAAAAACATTGCATATCTGGATCCTTATTATTCATAGTACTTGGACACTGACTTTTCTATTCCACTAAACCTGATTGCTAGTTCTGCTTCTACTCTTCCACTCTTTCACCAGTTAGGGCTGGGGAGCTGTGTCTGCTACCTGCCCATCTCACTAAATTACGGTGACTAACAAAATCTTTCTCTCTTCTTGTCCAGACTCAGGACTTCTTTGTTTGAAGATTCAGCTATTCTTGAGTTGTTTGCTGATTGGCTAATCGAACCATACTCCTTGTAAGAAACTCTACGATTGGCCAACCAATGGCACAAGTAATCTTCCCTATGTCTCATACTCAGACTCAGACTAGTGGCCTGTGTGTTGAACATTCCACCTTACACATGAGTATTTCTTCTTGCAAACTGCTATCCATAAAGCTTTCGAGGCCCTCCCTCCATTGAGGGGTCTAGAGTAGGTGATTTAAAATCATCCCCTAACTCATCCCTCCCTCAACTACAACTTTGACCTGAATCAAGAAAAATGTACCAGAAATTCACTTAAATCTTTTGGAAGATTTTAGGGTTGTTTTTCATGTTTCTCTCCTGTTTACCTGTCTCAAGAAAGATGGTTAGCTATAATCAAAAGAATAGAGGAAACAATGTTGGTTCAAAAAATTGCAGGGAAACTTCTCTTTTCAAACAGGAAATTAAATGATAGTGACCATCTGTTTGTATTGCAGGTTTTAATGGTGGGTCTAGCAGCTGGCTGAAAATTCTGTTTACCCTTGCTCTGATGACATTGGGAAAAGTGGTTGGGGATTACTGCTGCTTTCATACAATGATCAAAATCCTCCCACCACTTATAAAAATAGTAAATGGTGTTATTACTGTTGTTGTTGTTCTCATTCATCTACATCCTGCACTTCATGATCACTTTTTTTTTCTTCACTTTGATCTGCATTCTTTCTTCTTCAACTTGCCTCTTTGAGGTGTGGGTGATTGATTGGGTAACTGCAGCCCAGAGAATGGACTCAGCGAGCCGAGTTCAAACCCAGGTTGGGACAGGGTAAAGTGAGTGACGCTGTTCCGGATGATTGCTGCCTCTATTTCACAGATCACAGATATTGCCCGAGTAAGTAGTAATGTCATATATTGAGCTCAAACAGGAGTAGCTGAAGCCAGAGTCAGAGTAAGGGAACTACATACTTTTTTTTTTTCACACCACTTTCTCCTTTCTTCAACATTTTTTTCTATCATTCAACCCCCCTTTTATCAAATTGGAAGCTTGTCTTCTTTTGATTTTTTCATAAAGAATAAAGAAAATAGAGAAGAACAACAAGGTCAATATGAAAGAGGGATGAAAGTGAGTAGAAGTGACTGGTTATGGTGACAACAAATCCCTTCAAAACTCCAGGACTCTCCTCAGTATTCCAATTGATTTTAGTTATGCTATCATTCGGATGGTTCCAGTTCTTCCCCAGATTTCAAGTTCTTCATAAGTCTTTGCTAAGGCTCTGATAACAATTAAAACTACTGTCACTGTAATGACAAATATTTTTTCAGTTCTATAGCAAGGCAAGGTCAAGCCGAAGATTGAGTAAAGGCAATCTTCAATTGAATCTCTAGCACTTGCTCTATCATTCCCACAGACCCTAGCAATGCAATGGCGTGGAAATGCTCAACAATCTTTCTTTGAATCTTCATTTCTTCCACTCCCACCTTTGGCGACCTTAGGATTATTGTCAGTGCAACCCTGACTGTCATGTTTCACAGCTTATCTGTTCCTGGGGTAAAATCCTAGTGATTTCTTTTAGATTTTTTATTTTGGTCCTTTAGTCTAACAGAATAGCAATATCCATGATCAACCAGAAGCTCTTTTCAGATCATTTTTCTTCGAATTTTTGTATGCCATCTAATATTTTGCATTTTTGGTCAATACTTGAATTTTGTTATTGGAAGATTACTGTTTTTATGATAAGAGATAACATTTCCAAACTTTTTAATATCTAAGGAAAAGAATAATTTTTTGATATCTAAGAAAAAGAGTACTAAATACCCAGTGCCAAATTGAATTATATAATTGATTTTAACAGCAATCTCACTCAAGCATTTTGTTGCTAGTTCAAGAAACACTTTTAAAATGTAATATGAAAATTGAAAAAAACTAGTTTCACATTAAAAATATTAGATATGAAGCTAATCTCATTGTATATGTGTATTTGAAGTTCCACTTTTTAAAAAAAATGAATCTTTTTCAATGTTTCAGCTGCTCTACACTTCAGGCTTTTCCAGGTGTTAGTTGTGGTTTTTATAGTCAAACTTTTGGCAGATGCTTGTTCCTCCCTAAACATAATATGGTCCAACATTCTGAAATACAACAGAGGGGAGCCTCAGTGTACAATGACTGAGACATTGTGATGAAAAGGAAAACAACGAAAGATTAGGAAATTAGTCTAACTGAACCAATACAGTGGATAAAACACTTTGTCTATAAAAAATTGGATCTTTTTTGTTAGTCGCCACTACATTGAATGATTTTAGCTGTTACAGTTTACCATACATCAAAAAATTTAGACAAAATTTAAGAAACTGATCCAGCTATATTCTGAAATAAGTACCAATATGCACTAGTGGATGCATAAGTGTAACAGAACATGCATATGTGCAGACATGCATCAAAAGGATAAGACAAAAAAAGGATGTTTTTGAAAGTTGAAAATTATAGCTTTTATTTTCTATCCAGTGAGTTTTTTGTCATGTTGGCATAACACACTGTGAATAGCAATCTGGTATCACCAAAACATTGTCTCATGTATTAAGAGAACAGAGGGAGAGAAAGATTAAGACAGAATACAACTGCCTAAAAAAAGGAAATAGAGACACTAAGGGTCATCTTACATGTCTATCAGTCATGGCTACTTGAGTTTGAGCACACCCACGCATAAAGGTAAAACCTCTACTACAAACTAGCTGCTTCCAATCTGACTAGCGAAAGATTTCAGAAAATCACTGACTGACAAAAGCTATTTTTCATTGGCTGCACTACACCATGAGATACTTTTCTAGTTTACAGGGGTTTTTTGCATGTGAAAGATGACATCAGTCAAATAAATACTTTAAGATGTCTTTGTTAAATTCCAAAATAGGTTTCTTGATGTTAATAACGACAATGATAATGACACTAGCCTTTCCAGCAGGCATCAGCCAAGGTCAAGTGCCTGAGCTTCAGTCTCAATGCCAAGATATCTCTCTGAGAAACTCAGTATTCTACATAGTAAACTTATATTCTGAACAAACACCAAATCAAATGAAAAAGATGATGAATTTGAATCATCGATTCCTTCTTCCTCATCATTTTACATTTACTACAAAAATTTTCTATTTCAACAATTCAAGTTCAAATATCCATCTTATATGGCCTCAAAACATCTCTGAAATCAGTCAAGTAGAGATCAAGGAATTATGCTACTGCTTATACTGCCGCGATGATTTTTATTTGTTGAATATTGAAACATCTTTTTTGGTTAATTCTGTTTTTTTGCAGTTTAGATTCAGGATTGTTATGTTCTGTGTGGTACTACAGTTTGATGATTATAGTGTAAAGCATGCAGAATTCTAACATCAAGTCCACAAAAAATTATCAAAAAAATAGAAAACTGAAATACTATCTCAAAAAGTCATGAAAAAGAAAGCACTGTAATTGGATACTTTAAAAGATCAGTCATTTAATTTTCATGGTTAATTTTTAATAAGTGACGTATGCCATTGAATCGTTTTAAATTTATTCACTTAATATGGTCTTTGATCAAATCTTAACACAGGGAAAAAAAGTAGTTGAATAATCATTTTGGTAAGAATAATTCTTCTGAATTTTGGAATGAATGGTATTAAAGATGCAATAAAAGCGTCATTGGAAGTGCATTCTTCCATTTTCTTAACTTCATAGACAATGGCATCTGGAATGTCTTCCACAGCTGCAGGTTATACAATATTCTTAATGACAATCTTTCTAATGGCTTTGACTTTGTCATTCGGTAAGTACTGCTAGTATCTACTGATCTTCTTCAAATAGCTATTGACTTCCTTTATATTTACATCTCTTTCCATTTTAAAAGTATTAAGCATGTGGATGCATGCGGATAGAAACACATACATGCAGAAAGACACATTGATACACTCTGCCTGAACATATCTCTCATTTTATACATCGATCTCTCTCTTTCTCTCTCTACATCTTCTCTCTCTCTCCCTCTCTCTCTCTCTCTCCACATATATATATATATGCACATATGTAAATGGAATATATACATTTAAAATTTAAAATACACATATGCATAGATATATGTTTATGCATAAAGTTTATATACATGTGTAGATCTTACTATCACATATATTCAAATATATATGTTCTTACACCTATCCATATATTTGGATATCCATATACATATACATATAGGTGACTGTTTCTAATTATATATTGCAGTGTATAGGTATGTACTTCCCTGATATACATAAGCACTGCATTTAAACTGAAAGAAACAATATCTGAGATGTATGCTGCATACGCGCATTTATATATATATATATATATATATATATATATGTACGCAAAAAGTGAGTGTGTTTATGTCTGTTCATATGCCAGAATGTCTATGTGTGTATATCCATATAAGCAGTGAAGTAAATATAAACGATGAATGCATCAGAAAATATGAATTATTTTTCATTTCAAAAGTATTTTTTAAAGTTTATTTTCAAGATTACTCTGTGCATTTATATGAGTTTGCATTCATGCATAGGTATTTCTTCGAATCTTTATAGCTAGATAGATAGATGTATGCATAGGAAATATTAAGCTAAACATCCTATGTTGAAATCACAAGACAGCACAATATACAAGAGAACAAACAGGCATCAGAGATATTCTAGAAACCATAAGGTAACTTAATTGGCAATAAGCAAACTATACTGCAAGAATATCAGATAACCAAAGGACATGACTCACAACATAGATTCATGAAGATCATAAGTGAAATTGAGGCCAACAAAAACTAAAATGGTATGATGATTTTGACAAAGTCACAACATACTGGCACCCTGATACTTGGAAGCAAAAAACTGACTGACCTTGAGGATGGTCTGTATCAGTGAATAGACTTTTTAAAGGCTGCTTGGAAGCAAAAAACTGACTGACCTTAGGGACGGCCTGTATCAATGAATAGACTTTTTAAAGGCTGCTTGGAAGCAAAAAACTGACTGACCTTAGGGACAGCCTGTATCAATGAATAGACTTTTTAAAGGCTGCTTGGAAGCAAAAAACTGACTGACCTTAGGGACAGCCTGTATCAATGAATAGACTTTTTAAAGGCTGCTTGGAAGCAAAAAAACTGACTGACCTTAGGAACGGCCTGTATCAATGAATAGACTTTTTAAAGGCTCCTTGGAAGCAAAAAACTGACTGACCTTAGGGACGGCCTGTATCAATGAATAGACTTTTTAAAGGCTCCTTGGAAGCAAAAAACTGACTGACCTTAGGGACGGCCTGTATCAATGAATAAACTTTTTAAAGGCTGCTGCTGATGAACATTAACTACGGTCTCCTAAGGGAACTTCAAAATGATTTCAATTAGCAAGTATAGCCTGTATGCATTTTTGGAGTTTTTATATTCATTTATCACTTGAAATCTCTGGTGGAAGATTCTTTCTCAAAAAGGATTTTTCATTGCAGATCCAATCACAGATTTATTAGTCTACATTCTAAATACTAAGAACACAACAGTCAATGTCAAGTGAAAAAGGTCAGTTACTTAATTATTCCAAAATACTCATAAATTTATATTGTTCTCTCTGTAGATGCTGAAACAGAAGTCACTAGAGGTCATGTACAAATTTGAAGACAAATTCCCAGGATTCTAATTTGGTTCTAATGATTGTGTATATTTTTCATTGTATTGATAAAACACTTTACCATTTCTACTCTTAAGGCTGGCAAGCCTGGTTCTGATTGTTTGCGTCCAAGCTCACTCGATTCCCAAATTGACACTATCTCAATGCCTGTGTTTGCTAAATCTTTGAGATAGAAGTTCAGATTATCTCCCTTACTGACTAAATCAGGCAATATAGACACTGCTTAGTATTGATTCCCAACATTTAGTTGAGTGATAGTCAACAAAGTGAGGTATTACATTGCTCTTCATGCTGAATATTACCCAAGGACATTGAAAACATAACTTTAGTATTGACCAAATTAAACTTGCATGACCCAATAGCCATATTTACTGAACTAATCATACATATCATGGAGTAAAAATCTTGAAGTAGCTTTGTATAGATTTGAAACACTGACATTTGTGCACGTTGTTTATTGCAAGATAGATAATGTAAAAACAACATTCCACTACCAGAGACTGAACCAAGAACCATTTGGTCTCTCATCTAATCAATTAACTATTGCACAAATACAGACATGCATACGCATGTATATTATTCCAGATAACAAATATTATGAAGATTTTTTTTTCTCTCGGGTTGGGCAAGAATAGCAGAATTTCAAATCTAATCGAATTGTTATCAGCAAAGAAAGTGGACTTTTGTATTCTTTTATGGCCAAACATCCTTCGGCAGTGTTGTGTATATTTGAAGACGTGGCTGCGTTTGTTGTTTGTTGCGACTGACCATCTGACATCAAAGATGCTGGAAAGAATGTATCTGTCTTGATGTTTGAGTGGAGTGGATCTTTTTTTTTTCGTTTGATTGTTTGTTTATTTGTTTCATCTTGCACAGCATTGAAATTTTCTGTAAAAACTAGCACTGCCTGTGAATATTCTGTGAGATGACCATGTGTGAGGCCTGCCTCTTACAACTGGACACAGAGGGTTTGGGATTCCTTTTTAAAAAAAAAGATTGTTTATGTTTCAGCATGAGTAATGGCAAGATGTGAGTGTACATATCTATCTATCTATCTATCTATCTATCTATCTATCTAAAAAGACAGACAGACTGTTGGACAGATACAAAAATAGATAGACATGAACAGACTGAGATAGCTAGCTTGATAGCAAAGTGAATAACTAGATTTAACTAGGTATATAACTCGGTAAATAAACTAGCTAGCTAGATGAACAGTGATATAGGTATGAATAGACCAAGATAGATAAATATGTAGATAGATAGATAACAAAATCCAAACATAACTGTGTGCATGTTTGTGCCAAGATTTCTTTGTAGATATATGAAACTCATGATACCATTTAACATATAAAAATTTGTAGCATATGAGCATAAAAGTGTATTTATCCATGTTTGAGTTCATTGTATGTATCAATATGAATATATATATACATGTGTGTGTACATGTTTTTATATACGTAGTGTATGCATGTGCACTCACCAGATCAAAAACACTTCTGACTGGTTGCGAGATCAAACCTGCTAACTATTGCTCTCGGCCAGGAATATATTCATATGAAGTAATCTATGCTATGATATTTTGTCACAATCTGTTTTTCATGCTCTCTTTGGTCAATTCATCAAAAATCAACCAATTATGAGAGAGAGAATTTTGGAACTCGGACATTTGAATAAACAAGATACTTGTAACTGATTATTTTTGTTTGTTCTTTTGTTATATTAAGAGACAAGTTTGCAAAAAAAATCTGGGTTTAAAATTCAGTTTAGCAAGCAAGAGTAATTGTTTACAAAAATACATCACTCATTTTTTCTTGTGAATCAAATGAATAATAATATTACTTATTTTATCTATGTGAGTGCATTCCTCATCTATCTGACAATTTAAAAACTCAAAAGATGAAATTGATAATAATTTAATTAATAAGACAGTAGTTTATTTTGTTTACCTGATGTGGATAAATGTTAGAATATCTAACTTCATTCGAAAAAACCAGACATTGCAGTAAGTTCACATTTGCTTGGTACATTCATCAGAACACAATGCTGTGTGGATTTTAAAGTTGTTTTGATCAAGTGTTCTTGAGAAAAAAAAGATAAAAATTAGGAAATTATGCATCTTTCTTCATGGTTTCTATAAATCATCTCTTTCAACTTCCACTCCTTAGAATTATCTGAACTTAGATATGAAATATCTAAATTGACAACACTGAAAAGAAGTAACCAAATCACTTTAAAGCTGTAGCATTGTACGCAGATGGACAATTATTTTATATGACAATGTAAAATAATTTTCCACACGCCATAATGTCTGGACCCATCCAAACATGCAACTTTGTTATGGCCAGTGCCTTGTAAATAAAATTAACATTGATAACCTAGAAAACCCTTCAAAGTTACCGCTATCATACGTTCACAAAAGTAAAACTATAGTATATCTAAATAGAGTGTTCCAACAGTGAGCAATGGTTAGCAAGTTGAACTTGCACACAATTACAACTGATGTGACTTCAGTTCTCACCAAATGCCTTGTGCTAGACTAAGATAAGTTTGTAAATACTTTAAAGTTGAATTATTTATCCATTGATGAAGCAAGTATTCTTAACTAAAATCAATGTCAATTGCAAAACACTTTCAGTCACCAAAACTTTAATTTGCTCAAGTTCAAACTGTTGTTCAAGGATTAAGAAATAATTAAATACCAAATCATGGTTGAATATTTGGAAATAGTGAATAAAAAGTTAAAGCTGGTTGTGATGACAAATACAATAAACTTTATTGGTGTATGAAATCCAAAATAGTTCTTCTGTTAAAGCTTTTTATTTTTCTAGAATTTTCAGTGATGCAATTTTTTCTCAAATTTCTCAAATTTTAGTTTCTCAAAAAGTGTTTTTTCTTTCCAACTATTCTCTTTGCAGAGAGACGGTAGGGTATTTTTGTCTGCACAAGATACAGTGTGGTTGACATGCTCATCAGTTGGGATTTTTTTTTTTATCTCTTTCAGATTGCATCAGATTCAGATTTTGTCTTTTAAGCAAACAACATTGGTATTTTTTGAAAAATTGATATAAATCCATATTCTGGTATGTGTGTGTATCAATGCACATGTATAGATACTGACACATGATTATATATGTAAGTATAAATTTAACTATCACCTAAACAGATACAAACACCACCCTTCCCGCTCATATTAAACAACCCACAACACAGAAATATCCTCATTTCTTTCTTCAACCTCAAATATGTAAACAGCACACAATTTTCTCTGCACCAGTTTAAGTTTCTCTAAAAAAGATGGCTGGCACCCGTTGAAATGCATTGAAATATGCCCAGGTGATAATGAACATTTTTGGAATATAGTACCTGCTTTTCCCCCATTTTTTTTTCCAGTTGTCACTTTCATCAACATTCTGTTGAATTAACTCACACCTATAAAACAAACATGTATATAAATGTATACACAACGCATATATGTTCATACAGATACATTTTTAGAAGAATTCTGACCAGGAGAATCTGTACATTCATGTATTTAAGAGAATATAAGAGTACTTATGCATATATATATAGAGCACATGTCTTTGAAAAATGGTTTTAAAGCAAGTCTCCAAGTCTCACTTTCTAGCCTTAGCAAGTTTAATCTCAATCCTCGCATGGGTGCCTCACAAAGTTTAGCTTTGTAGATATATAGGATCATATACTCATTAAAGAACTCAGGAAACAGTCAAGACTATATCTCCCAAATTATTTTTAATTAATTGTATGTACCTATTCTATTATACATATGCATATACATGTGGTTGTGCATTTTTAATATGAATAGATACTGATATATACATGTAGTTAAATTGAATAATTTTTGTGTTTTTCATCAATGAGAGCATCACGAATGAAAGTGAGTACACAGATAGAAGGATCAGTGTAGCCTTGAAGCAATTTTGTAGACTTGTATATGTATATACATTGATATATATATATGTGTATATGCGTGCATGCAAATATATATATATATATATATATATATATATATATATATATATATATATATGCATCTGTGTATATCCCCATGGGTCAATGTCTGCAGCTTGATAAATGAGCTGAATTTCGATCTGAAGTTTTCATTGTATAAAGTTCAGTCTATCTTATTAATAGAAAAGCATTGGGTTGAGTGCTTTATTGAAGAAGGAGGTTATGTTGAAAGATGAATATTTGTTATATCAAATAAATAGTTTCATTGTCAAGGTGCAGACATTGATATACATATATATATATATATATATATATATATATATATATATATATATATGATTATAAATTGTGTAATTGCTCTTAGCATTGACCTAAACAGCCGCTGGTAATGCAAATAACTGTTTTGACTTCGAATTCTCATTTTTGTTTATTCACTGTCTATATCTGATTTGTTTCTTTCAACATGACAATAATGTTATCAAGAATTTGGATCATATATCCATTTCTTAATAACATAAATGGGAGTAAATATTGATGAAAAATCTTTTAAGATCTGCTGATGACATTCCAATTTTATCAGAGACATTAGATGAACTGAAGAACATGTAAAGAGATCTAAATAGGGAAAACCAAAAAGTTGGGTTAAAGATGAACAGAACAAAGTCAAAAATTATGTTAAAAAATGAAGTCCCCCAAAAGACTATAAGAATAGAAAGGGAAGACTTAGAATGAAATAATCAATGAAAGCATAATGCCAACGATAGGTACAGATACAAAACATGGAAACTAACAAAATCACTTGGGCTAAGAATTCTATAGAAAGATACTGAAAGAGCAATGCTAATAATAAAAGATTAAAAAAACAGCATGGACCAAAAAGTAGAGCAGTGTGAAGAATATGATACTTGGAATTAACCGATAAGAATGGAGACTAGCTGGACACTCAGCAAGAAAAAAATGACAATGGATCAATCAACAGGTCAACCATTTGGCTCTCAGAAGATTTACCCACAAGACAATGCAAAGGTTAACCCAATCACAGCTGTCATGAAAGGAATTGGGAAGGGCTTTTGTCCCGCAAAGTTGGCATCCACAAGAACTTTAGTGAATGTCATGTACAACAAACATATTCAGGAGAAAGACAAAGATTTTAATCAGAAACGCAGAGCTGGAGAGAGTAGACCACTACATCTACCTAGGACAGCGAATCTCTATGAAGTCCTCCAAAGAAGAAGGAATAAAGAAAAGAATCACACTAGGTTGACACATTCTTAGTAGAGCAACCTCGACTTTCAAGAACAAGAAAATCCCAGTAGTCCAAAAGATAAGGGTGTACAACTAATGCATCCTCCCAATAGTCATCTATGAACCCTCAAACTGAAAACCATGCAACATTCACATGAAAGAATCATGATCAACCTCACATGGAGGTATCATAAGATAGAACAGCATATAAGAGAGGATGAAGGAGTTTGAGATATTATAGAAGCAGTTTGAAAACTCAAATGGCAATGGGCTAGACATGTAGCAAGAATATCAGATAACCACTGGACAACGCAACTCACAATATGAATCCCCTTAGATCATATGTAAAAATGTGGCTGACAGAAAGTAAGATGGTATGACAAACTAGATGAATTCAGGAAGTGCTGGCTCCGCAGTGCCCACGATAATCTTGAGGAAGGTCTGTGTCCAATGACAGATGCTAAAATGCAGATGATGATGATATATGAGGATACATCAATAAATCAGCAGCTTGACACATTCTTTTTGATCTGAAATTTTCTCTGTATAGTGTTCAATCTATGTAATAAATGTTCACCACTTGAATCGAGTGCATTGACAAGGAAAGAGAAAGGAAAAAAAATGAAAAAAAAATGCTCCCTTACATCATTAGACTATTGGCTTGTTGATGAACTTATGTAAATATGTTAGTTGTATACCTACAAATATGTATTACTTATACCTGCCTATATATAGTGTAGATGTGTAAGGGTAATGTCTTTTTTTTTATACAAATGTATGAGCATTTGTTCTCATCTCAAGGTGAGAACGTAAATATTTCCCTTTGTTGGTATAAACAAAGTTACCTTTGTGCGTGCGTGAAAGTAACACTTCATCCCTGCCATGAAAGAAAATACAAACGCGTTTCTTCCTACATGTAATTTCACACGCATCTCTGCCCATGTGCGGCCAACAAATATGTTTTGTTTGCATTTTTGTTTTTTCTGACTGGACATTCAATAAATAAGAAGCCAATGTGGGGGATGAATTTTTTTTTAATATGCTTCACGCATTTAATCGAGTGTTTTCATGTGTAATACATCAAACAACAAGAATAACACACTTGTAAATGCGTTTACACATATGGAATATGAACACAGTTTTTTTTGTTTTTGTGTGTGCCTGTTTAAGCACATCTATATATACACAGATTTCCCATTGTTCACTGTTATGTTCAGAAATACAAACATACAATTATGTTTGTGCGTGTACTTGTAAATTCCTTTGTGCTCAAGTTTTGGATTCATAACTGTACAAAAATGTATGTACATGCATACAAATACGTGTACATATATATTTATATATATTCCAGACAAAATGTATATATACGTATATATATATATATATATATATATTCCAGACAAACCTTGTATATATGTACATATATATATATATTGTTAGCTTCCGTTTGTGCTTTTGTGTGTATGTTTGTGTGTTCACGCCACTACGAGGTTAAAATGACAAGGTCAGTTGATCTAATGTTTAGCCTGAAGACTCACAAAACAACAAGTTGTTACATAGGCAACATGGTGTTGACCTCAGAGTGGTTGCATTCATTAGGTCAGTGTCATCTGGGGGGGGATAACTCAGGATGACATCCCAAGCATTAACAAATTAACCTCAGAGAAATGTCAAAAAAACATCAAAACACATTTAAAAATCATTGCCTTTTTAGGGTCATTTTCACTAGTGAAATGGCCTGATTCATAGATGGAATGGCTAAAGGTTAACTAAAATCACTGAATATTAGCACTTAAAATTAGTGGAAAACGTTGAATTTTTCTGCTGCCACAATATCATGGTGTCACCACACAGATGGTGTGAAACCCCCATTGGTACGGCATTGCCTCAGAGGTCATTTGTGGTCATTAGAGGTATTCAAAGAGCACAACATGCCATTTCCAGTCAACTGGAGCAATTCATAGCAAAATAGAGTGAGATATTGAGTTCGCTAAGAAGTACAAAAATGTTGTTGACCTCACAAATGGAAAGGCAGAAAAGGTTAGGTTCAACTTTGTTATTCATCATGTCAACTGCTGGTTTAAGGCCTTTCCTATTTCCCTCCATGAAGATTGTGTCTTTTACCATGTCTTGTTGGCAAGTCTTTCTATTTTGTTGCTCCATTCTGTGCCTGTCCAATGGGCACTTGTCATTTCTTCTTTCGTATCCAGACCATTTCCATTTTTGTCACAATTATTCATATAATATTTTTCACCCTGCTCCAACCACTGATCCATGTTCATCTTATTGTATCCCTTAGAGTCATCCTCAGCATTGCTCTTTCCATTGCTATTTCTCTCTTTCTGAGTTGGGTCTCATTTTTTTTAGTATTTTTCATGTTTCTGAAAGTTAAAGCTGGTATTATGCATTCATTGTGAACTTAGAGCCTTAAACACATTGGCAAGATTTTTTTCAAAATGTCTCATACCATTCACTTCCCAACCAATCATTATGTGTTATTCTATATCGCTTTCATGATATTTCACTAACCTTATTAACAAACGTAGGTAAACATACTCATCAACCTCTTCTAAAGCTCTATTTTTATAATCTTTTTGGTAAACATTACTCTTGCCTTTATTTTGTTAATCCTATTTAGTTTCCCTGTCCAGATCACTCAGTGTATTTTGTACTGACACTTCTGATGTCATTGATATCTTAGCGAATCTCAAGTGGTTTCAAATTTTCTCATTATACATTTACTTTTATTTTCGCCCCGTATTCTGCATTTTCATATCCTACAAAAGCCAAACAAATTCATTTGTTGTATTCTAAGAAATGTTCAGTTAGTTGATTTATCGTGTGCAGGTGGTCTATTGTTGAATAGCCACTCTTGAAGCCTGCTTGTTTAAGTGGTTGGTTTTAATCTAGAGTGCCTGTTTGTCTATCAGCAAGTATTTTTGTGAATAGTTTGTGTATGTTATATAACAGTGTGTATGTGTATGAGTATGTATGTCTAAATTTAGCTTAGTATAGGGCATGGATAGATGTGTGGCACCAATCTTCCAAGTGGGTAGGGCCTGTCTTCTTTGAAAATCAGCATTAAATTCTGGCATTTTAACTTGTCTCAAATACAGGTCATAAGTAACCGCGGGCAATACACAAATATTTTAGTCATGAAACAGGCCTATGTGAATTAGGATCTTTAATCAAGTCATCTAATTATAATTGTTGTTTGGAATGAAAGATGTTATAAAGTTGTTTTAGTTTGTGACCAAATTCAAATCCAATATAGTCCAAAAAATGATATGAAATTAGTGATCACACCATTTTGCTTGTATTTCTGATAAATTGATATTTCTCACAAATAGTCATGGCATACATTTACTGTAAATAAATGCATTGTTTACAATCTAAAGTCAAATATTCAGGCTTGATTTTGATTGAATATTCAAAGAACCAATCATTTTCTTTTCTGTATGAGCCACCAGTGATATTCCTAATGTTGTAAGCATGACTGATCAAGAGTGTATATAATTTTTTATCTATCTTGTTATCTATATCTCTGTCTATCAATGAGACAATATACTTATTCTTACATTTGTTCTTATTAGGACATAAATATATCTGTTAAAAAACAGAACAGAACAGTAAAGGTATGTAAACATCTATGAAAAGAAATACGTATTTTCATACCTGGGCATTCGTTTTTGAGAGATGGTTAAATAATTATAAAACCCCCGTTAGAAAGAAAGAGACAGAGGTGTGAAACAGGAGAAATTAACTGAAGGACATTATCAATTTTAGAAAAAGGAAACATTCCCCATAGAATTTCTCCAATTTTAACCAGAAAGAACGATGACAAGACTAAGAGTTACCACATAAAATAAGAAAAAATATGTAGATCAAAACATTTTGGAACCCCATCAGAAAGTTTATGAGTTTAAGAGACAAGCTTGGATTGGTAAGACTTTTTCAACTGGAGACATCAAGTCTCCAACCCACTTTCCTGCATTCTCAATGTCCACAGCAGGGCTGTGGTTTGCACTCTCTCACCAGATGTCCAATGATCATCACAAAAAGCTGAGTAACAGTATCTCCCAGGGTCTTCACATATCATAGCAGCTTTGTGGATTTCCGTATCACATCTTTTTCCAACTTGAGCCATGCTCATTCATATATCGAGGATCCACCTCAGTATTCTTACAAACCTTGAGCAGACCTGCAGATAATAGGAAGGATTGATACAATTTTTTCTTTTATCTCCAGGTTCATGAATCTCGATTTCTATGTTTTTGGCACTGTTCTAAGTGTGCCTACTGTTATTGGTGCTACCTTGACCTTCAAGATTCTCACCTCTCTCAGCTCCTTGGCCAAGTCCTTGTACTTTTCTAATTTTTCACTCTCTTTCACTTTCATTCTGAGGCACTATGAGCAGTTTTCTGGGTTCTGTCAATCTTCACCAAGATATAGTTAGTCCTCATGCATTTGTTCTGGGCTGCAATGATGAGAGATTCTATTTCTCATTTCAGGTGTCCTTTGTGTAGCCATGGACATGATTTTTCATCTATCATATTTTTTAACTCTCTTTCAAATTCTCCATGGGGTTGTTTTTGTTCGCATTTTTTTCTCTCCTTGTTTTCATCACTACCTTGTTTGCTACCTTTCTATTGTTTGTTGTATTGCTACAAATGCTTTTCATAATCTCCCCACTGCTTACTTACTCATGCTTTTCCAATTCTGGTTTGGCTATTCAGATACAGTCTTCAATGCTGATGAGTCGTCAGCCACATTCATTTCTTTTCACATATGATCTATCTGTGTTATCTCTGAGGAGTAAGGCTGGTGCATCATCATGTTTCTTAGTTTGTAGGTCTATTGATTTGATTTTATCCTTTGTCCATCTTAAAAATTCCTCTTTGTATCTTTTCTACCTCTACTGCCCATGTGTTAATCCCTTTCATCAAATTTCTGCTATTTAGCTTAGTTTCCAATATTTTTCTTATTTTTCTATAACATTCCTTCTTTATTTTCTCTTTCACATCTTCTTGTTTTATGAGAACCCCCAGGTATATACATTGGTCTTCTAAGGTTAATGCTCTCATAGATTTGTTGTCCAGTAAGTCTATTCCTTCCAACACCATATGGGTTCCCCTGTGCATTACCAAAAATGCGCATTTGTCTATTCCAAGTTCCATTCCAATGTGATCACTGACTTTAACTTTGTTGAACGACATTTCGAGTCCTTGCCTGTCCTTTGCTAATAGTTTCATATTATCTATGTACACAAGGAAGTTGACTTTTCCATTTGTTTTTAAAGAATTCTTTGCTATTTTCCAAGATTCAGTTCAGTGGTATCATCATTAATACAAATAATAATGGGGACAGAAGGTACCCCTAAAAATCTTCCCTTTTTATACTAATCTCCACTATGTTTCCTCCTGCAGCTGTCAAATCTGCTTTCCAGTTTTTCGTAGAGTTGGCCATGAATCTCACCACTGATACTCTAATCTTGAATATCCTCAGGCATTCATGTATCCAGTTATGTGAAATCATGTTGTATGCTTTTTTTTTGTAATCAATTCATATCAATATTATTGAGTTTTCAACCTACTAGTAGCTGGTAGTATTCACTCAATATTGTGACAGTAAGTTTCCTCAATACTCCAGGACTCTTAGTATTCTGGCTAATTTCTGTCGTGCCTTGATCTAGATGTTCTCAATTTTCAGTTGAGCAATGTTGAGCCAGGTCAGTACCAACAACTGGGCATACCAGGTGCTGTAAGGGAGATCCTGTTGATCATCTTGTGGAAGAGATCAATGTCTACCCTGCTCAATAACTCAAGCCCAAGGCCCTACCCCCGTGCCTCAATCCAAAGCCTCTGACTGGCCTGGCTGCGAGCGTCAAGAAATGAATGAACAAAAAATCCATTCTCCTACATTCCTATCATTTGTTTGGAGAGGAAATGAATGTGTCAACACCTGCCTAGGAGCCGCATATCTTTCTGCCTATCTAATTTCTCAGGCTGCCTATTTTGCCCGAAAGATTAGGGACAAACAACAGATGAGCCAGAGAGTATGAAGAAAGATGGGAGTAAAGATGAGGAAATCATTGGAGTGGATACTACATGAGAAAGCAGATTGATAAAAAATTGCACGAGGGAAAGGAAGAAATAAAGAAAAAGGGTCTGGTTAGTCACTCAATAGACACCGTCACATGACCAATATTCTTCAGATGCATGCTGTGTTGGGAGAGGGAGTTTGATCAATTAAAAAACTGGAAAGAAGAGATATCAAAAAATAAATTATAATCTACCAACTTTTGTTTTCAAAAAAGCAAGCATGAATGTGGCTGAGCACAAACTAAGGCGTCAACATAGCATAACCCTAAATTGTAAATTAAACCCCAATAAAACCTATTCAAGGGGAAGAGTTTAAGAGAAAAAACAAAAAATGTTATTTTGCAGACAAAATAAAAAGTTGAAAATCTTAACCCCCTAACTTCATTGGTACAGCCTGTACACATGATGCATACATATATAGATAGATATCCAACCAGCCTACCAACCTATTCGCCAGTCAGACTAACTTAAAAATAGATGAAACCTACGTTGAGGGTTTGAGGGGACAAATTTGGTGGATGGTTTCTAATATGAAAAAGAGATAGATAGATTGACACAAAGAGTTCAAAGAAAAGTCGGAAGAGGAAAACAAGGTTTTACAGAAGTAACTTTTAAAAATAAGGATATCACAAGATGTGGAAGCTTTCTAACATTTTCAAAACTAACTTATCAAATTGCTTAGAATGTTCCAGTAGACATTCAAAGAGATGCAGAGGACATATGTATATATATATCACAACTGCCATAGAAACTTTGGGATATATATATCCCAGTAGTCTTTAAAGGGCTAAAATATAATAAGAGGAAGAGAAGGGAAAAAATGACTAGAAGAGAATGAAGAAGACCGACTCAATCAGGGAATACTTTTGTTGAAGGGGGCAAAGGGTTTGATTTGTCAGAAATTTTAGACAGGTTTGCTCAAATTACACTGATTTAGCACTGAATTTAGGGGGGCATTTGTTCCCCCTACCTTGCTCATACATGTATCGGAACAAGAGATTTACAATGAGAAAGTAGAACTAAACTGAATGGAGCTTCAACAAAAATGAGGAAAGAGTTTTTAAAGAGAGCTCATTTAAGAAAGAAAGGAGGTAGTCAGTGTAGGAAAAGTGGATGAAATGGTTTAATACTGAATAGTTGAAGAGAGCCAGAAGGCCTAAAAAAAGAGATGAGATTAAAAAAAAAATATGAAACAGGAGAGCATGTAGTTATAAAGGTAGGTTTAGGAAAGAAATGATTGAAGAGAGAGGTATAAAGTAATGAGGGAATTCATAAATGACAGAGAGAAGTTTGAAAAAGAAAAAAAAGAGATGAAAGACTGATGTACAAAAAGTAAGACTGGATCACAGTGGAAAAGATAATGAGGAAGAGAAGGAGTGTGAGGTAAGGCTACAATTAGAGGGAAAATGAGAGAAAAAGGAGAGAAAAAATGGGTATACAAAGAGGGAGATAATGAGAGATGGAGAAAGAAGAATGTGGGACTGGACCTCAATGCAAGAGAGAGAGAGAGAGAGAGAGAGAGAGAGAGAGAGAGAGAGAGAGAGAGAGAGAGAAAGAGGAAGAACAAGTGGTGCTGGATTACAATGTAAGAGAAAATGAGGATGGCAGAAAGAAAAGCGGGACTGAACTACAATGAGAGAGGTAGCAAGAAAGAAAGAGAGAGAGAGAGAGAGAAATAGGTTGATAAAATGAAAGGAAGATCGGAGTGTAAAAAAGTGAGACTGGACTCTCAAGAAAGAGAGAGAGAGGGAGAAAGAGGAAGAACAAGTGGTGCTGGATTACAATGATGGAGAAAATGAGGATGAGAGAAAGAAAAGCGGGACTGAACAAAATGAGAGAGGTAGCAAGAAAGAAAGAGAGAGAGAGAGAAGAGAGAGAGAGAGAAAGAAAGGTTGATAAAATGAAAGGAAGATCAGAGTGTCAAAAAGTGAGACTGGACTCTCAAGAAAGAGAGAGAAAGAGAGAGAGAGAGATGAGAGAGAGAAGGGTCAAGCAGAGATGGATTGGCAAAGGAGTTAGTCAAACATTCAGCATACAGAGAAAGAGGCAGAATATGATGGGGAAAAAGACTATATATAATGCTTATCAGAATTGCACACAAGAATAAATATTTTGTTTGAGTATGCAGGCACATGTATTCATCTACCTGGGAGCATGTATGCATTTGTTTGTGTCCTTATTGTTATCTATTCATTGAAAAGACAGCATGTATGCACATTCACACAAGTATGTTGATCTTAGCAAATTGAAGGCATGTATTAGTATATATATTTTGGTGACTGCAGTGCAATGAATACTAACAACTGTTTGCATAGAATAGGTGGAGGGATGTGTACATGGCACTTAGGGTTGCTGAAAAAGGGTGTGTAGGGAGAGAGAGGGAGAGATTTTATCTACACTGGTTTGGTGAAGATGGTTTTGGTGATGGGAGGGGGCGAGGCAGCGGACTTGGGATGACTTGTGGATGTAAAAGAAACAGGGAAAGATGGGAAGGGAAGAAAGAGTGTGAGGGAAAGGGTGCAGAATGAGAAAAATTAGGGGTAATATTTCGACTGAAGGAGAAAGTAGAGAAAGAAAAAGTGAAGAAAGATATCACATCAGTGTTTATTGAGCTTAGCTTAGTCTAGCACAAGGCCAATGGAAATACAATATAATTAGAACAATGGTTGAAAGCTTCTGTGAAAGATCCTGGAAGAGAGAAAAAGACAGAAAAGACAAGTCTGATTAGTCCCTCAATAGAAGCCTTCATGGAATCAATATTTCTTTGCAGTTTGCTATGTTGGGGGTGATCAATAAAAAATTTGGGGGAAAAGGGTGATCAATGAAATAATTACTTCTCCCAACTTTTGTTCGAAAAGTCAGAACTTTGCAAAATAACAAGTGTGAATGCTGCCAAACACAAATTAAGGAACAAATTTAGCATGCATTCACATTGCAAATTGCCCCTCCTCTAAAAGCCATCAGCCAGCTAGACCAGCTTAAAAACTGAAGAAACCTATGTTGACAGTTTTGGTTAACAGTTTTGAAAATGTAAGAAAAAAGCTTAAAAGAATCAATAAAATACCAACAAAAAAAAGAAAGTAATATGGGAACGAATGTGAGTAATAAAGATCCTTGTCATGAGAAACATGTACAAGGAATGAGATGAAGAAAGACAGAAAAGATGGCAAGAAGAAATAAAAATTCAAATAAAAAGGGAAAAAAACCTATGAGTTTGTAAATAAGAAGGAGAAATCTGCTAAAGGCAAAGTCACAAATTAACAGATTTCCAGAATAAACATGAACAAAAGAGTCAACAATTGTGGCCAGTGAATTTACTTGAATTTTTCTGTGAGATTTATTAATGACGCAAAAGAGGTCAGTACGATACCTCAAGGCATTTGCAAGTTTGCCATGAAGGGTGGATGCGAGACCAGGGTATTTGGGACAGATTGAATCAAAGTCAATTCCTTCTCTTTATTAAACAGGTTGCCTAAGGAGCAATCAAAGATTTTTTTTTGTTTTTGCTTAATTTGTCACTGGTGACATTTTCCTTCTTTATTTTAGTGATTGCCTCAGCTACATTATTGAAACAGAGAAGACAATGAATCTATCTTATTCATCTTGTAGACTGTGACATAGTTGATTTCAGATACTAATCTGGCTTGCAGTCAGGGATGTAGCTCAAGACTTAAAGGTCCAAGAAGCTTGGCTCCTTGAGGGGAACCCTCCAACATTTAGATTTGTTATCGTATAATGTTTGGAGAAATGCAGAAAGTGAAATTTGATTCATAAAGCTTTTGAGGGCCCCAAAATCGTCTCCTTTCTCCCTCAGCTATGCCCCTGCATGCAATGGACAAAATATCTCAAAAAAGTTAGAAGTTAAAAAATAGTAGTTGGGTTACATAGTCTGGCTTATTTGATACAAGGAAGTTATGTTGTCACAAACAAAGAACAGTTTAATAAAAGTATAGCAGAATTTGTTGAAAAAAATAACTGTCTATGTTAGAATTGACAGCCAATATCTACATATGTAGATTTATCATTGTGATACTTTTATAGTAGCATAACCATACTAGTTTGATATAGGGCTGCCTTATCTAAACATCAAAAAAAGAGGATGTTCTCAAAGAAATCTTGCCTAGCAGACACACAGTTTGGCATCATGTAACCCTGAAGTAGCTGTAATACTTAATATTTCCTGCTTTTGAAGAATTTAAAAAATTGTTTTTGAATGAAGATTTCAAGACCTCTTCCATTCTTGAAGAAGATGGGTTCAAAGTCTGGAAGAAGTTGGTAATTACCATAAAATAAGAGTTTAACAATATATCCAGGCTTGTGAAAAGTTTAAGTTAATAAGCAGGAATAATCTTGAGTAGAGAGACCAATTAGCAGTTGACTAATAAATGTAGTCAAAAAACATCATATGGAGTCTTATGTACTTGTTGGATTAGTTGAAAGAGTTTGAAAAGATATTGATTGATAAAAGCATTGTTATCCTTATGTTATTCATTTCAACTCAGCACTGGTTAATTATTGCTATAGACTGATGGCCAGAGTAAACAAGGAGGACATTTTTTCAATAAATGAATGAGTTACAAGAAGTAATAAAAAAAAAATCAAGCAAAGAATCACATTGTGTTGGCAAGCTTTCAGTAGAGCAAGCTCGACTTTCAAGAACAAGAAAATCCCATTTGTCTAAAAAGAAGGGTTTACAATTAAAGCATCCTCCTGACAGTCAACTATGGAGCAGAGACATGGAACTTAACCAAAAGATTATTTCTCGTGCTGAGAACCATGCAACACGCACATGAGAGAATCATGTTAAACCTCACATGGAGAGATCATTGGACAACACTATATTAGAGAAAAGACTGGAATCTGCGTTATCAGAAACCATTAGAAAACTCATATGGCAATGGGTTAGACATAGTGCAAGAATGTCAGACAACTGCTGAAGATTACAACTTACAACATAGATCCCCAGAGATCATGTGCCAAATTGTGGCCTGCAGAAAGTAGGATAGTATGATAAACTAGACAAATTCAGAAAGTATTGGCTCTGTGATGCCAATGATAGAGAGGTTTGGCGAAGGTGTATGTCCAACATTGGAGGCTGGAAGCAGGAGGAGGTTGATGATGATGATGATGATGATAATGATGATGTTGAATAAAGAAAATCATAGAACAAGAATTAAGGAAATAGAGAAAAAAAAGAACAATTAAAAGGAAAACTTCATAGTGAGAGAAATGAGAAGATTCCAGCAGATTCAACAATGTTTATTATGATCTCAACTTGTGGGCTTTAAATCTGTTCAACTCTTATAGATTTATATTAAAAGTATTCAAATATCAAAGCTTGTAACAATTTCTCTAAAAGTGAAAAATGTTAGATCTATCAGAATTCGTATGCCAAAGCAAAGGTCTCCATTTTAACCATGCAGAATACAAATTTTGGCCACAAATATTTTTTTTGTCCTGCTGGGAATTTATGCGGTATAAAAATTCCTCCATTTGAAATTCAAGACTGAAATAAAATAGGGGAATAATCAGGAATTTTTTTATTCTTTTTTTAACAAAATTTTTAAGTGTCAAAAATACTGAATTTAAATTTTTAATTTTGATTCTAAATTTTAGAATTGAAAATTTCCCATTCAGATTACCAAATCTGAAATTTAAATTCAGAAACCAGAACAATTTTAAACTCAAACAATTTATTATGTAACTGTTGGAAATTATTTGGTTGTGTTTGTATTCTCTAATTATAATTTCAGATGTTTCATTTAAAATTCAAAAATTATGCTCAATTGATTTAGGTTGATTTAAGAGTTGAACTTTACTTCAATAAAAATGGATTTCCAATTCAAATTCAATTATAAATAGTATTCATTTGGATTCCTTGCTATAGAGCAATGGTTAGCAAGTTAGTCTTACAGACCATTACTACTGAGTTCAGAGCTCACTTTATTTCCCATGCTCACCTTAATGCAAAATTCAGTAAGCTCATCTCAAACCAACTTGCTAGTACAGTGAGTTCAATCCTTGCTAAATTGTTCACTACTGTGTGCTCAAAAAAGTTCTGAGTTTTCAACATGTACAAATTCTTCACTGGAGATTTTTGTAGCTTAGATGAAACACAAAGTGGAAAAAACAAAGTGGCCATCACAGTAAATAACTGGACAACTGTTGCATCAAAATCTGATGTCATGTCAAAAAAAATTCATTGATGAATAAATATGGTCAGAATAAGTTTTATTTATGACATAACGGGCATTTTCCACAGGAAAACATCTTTAGCGGAGTAAAAATACATCTAAAAATACATCTATAAATAAAGAATAAAGCCCCTAAAAATTCAAAAAAGCTTCAATTTCAAAAGTAAGAAAAAAACATCTTTAGAAGGGGTCTAAAGGAGTACTGATGCCTATTTTCAAGTCTTTAGACAAAGTGGCATAACCAGGAGTGCTGGAACGCAAAACCAAATTAATAAACCTGACAGAATAAGACCTCCTAAAGATGAATAAAACAACAACAAAAAAAAGAAATATTTCTAGAAAGGATCTAATGGAGTATTGATGCCTAATTTCAAGTCTGTTGACAAAACGGTATGGCCAGGAGTGCTTGAACAAAAAAAC
Organism: Thysanoteuthis rhombus; assembly: GCA_963457665.1. Taxonomy (NCBI): domain Eukaryota; kingdom Metazoa; phylum Mollusca; class Cephalopoda; order Oegopsida; family Thysanoteuthidae; genus Thysanoteuthis; species Thysanoteuthis major. Next base: position 18,282,299 of record OY735210.1, read on the forward strand.
ACACAAACACAACCAAACACATACTCAAATAAGAAAGGATCAAAACCTTTGCCATAGCCAGAACATCTTGTGGACCACTCTAGTTGTGCAATCAGTTCGATCCTCATTGGGTGCTCCACTACTCTAGCCTTGTTCCAGACTTGTCCGACTGGGAGTTTCTATAACTTTGTGAAGATATTGGCGATTCCAATGCAAAATAATATAACTTATCAAACCTTGCCTATTTACATGATTTGGTGATAGAATTATTGCAGCTTCTGCCAGTCAATTTCTGGAATAAATAGTTATTTCATCCTTTGTCAAACTCAAAAACTGGAGATGACTTTATTCCTCAACCATGATAAAATCAACAACAAGAACAACAAGAACTCTCCTCAACAAAATTAAGGGTGTTAACTGATGTATAAAGTTCATATTCACTACTTTGACTTGAACTTACAACTGAATGATCTCTAGGAGGCTGTCTTATTGCCTGAGCTGAATTGACAAGTCTTAGGTATTAATAAAAACTTATAGCAAATATGCAAGGGCTTATTTCATTCTAATAACTGAATAAACTTATACAAAGATTATAATTTTTTATTCATTATGTACACAATATAAAAGTTGCAGTAATCATCTTGAGTCAGAATAGAGATTGGATTGGAGTTTGCTCCTGCAGCAGTCAGCCTTGTCTCTCATATTTTCTTGACCTGCTCGAGATCATGGAATGATATAACTTGAAGAAAATCCATTAGACAAAACATTTGTTGATAGAATTTATCCAGATAGATTAATGAAAAGATTATTTCTATATTATCCTATTCTGCGGTACTTGGACCAGTATCCTCATCCTGGTTATCATAGTCAGAACATTTCGGCCATTGCACCTAATGACTTTTCCAGGTGTCTGTCATATCTGGTAACCTCCTGTGAATTTTGAACCAAACCAGCTATTCAATCCACGGAAGCAGAGTGTTCTCATTTCACTGTCAATGCCAGAGGATATCAAATGATAGTGAATTCTTCCCTGTCAATCTATCCTTATAATATTACTTGTCTGTCTCTTCCACTGAACAAGGGTATACAACAAATGCCCCCTGATCTAAAGATTGAACTCATGACTGCCAAGCAGATTACAAGATATGCTTAACCAACACTTTTATCCAACCCTGTGGATTGAATAAAGCATTCAGTTCTCAAATTCCTAGAAGATTACTGACTATGACAGACGTCTGGAGAAGGCTGGAGAGTGCAATATCCGAAACATAAGTACAATAACCAAGAATTAGGGCACTAGTATGAGTAAATCAGCGTATAATAATATTAATTCCTCATCTCAGAAATTCAGGCAAAAATCTTTTTTTATAATTTGGAATTCCAAGTTATCTATTAATCTCTTTGGGAAGTTATGAAAACATTCAGGGCAACTTTTTGTATGAATAAAATCTTTCAAAGAATAAGTTAGAAAAGTAGGGGAGTCAGTTTTATGAAGCCGGGTGGAGTGGTAGCCCCCAAATATTTAGGGAGTGCTTCTTCAATTCATGTAATAAGGAAACAAGAAAAAATATTTGCCAAGCAACAGCATAAAAAAATTACTTGAAAATTCTGCCTATCAAATAATGAATTCAATTTACAATGGCCCAGGGCATGATTTCTCTAACTCCCTGCTAGACAACATCATATGCTGATGCCAAATGTAAAATTCCATTAGTTTAAAAAGAACTAATGGATGTCTTTTCTTGAATGAATCGTTTACTAGAATTTTTTTCGTGTTCATGCTGTGAAAAATTAGCATTTATATTCTGTTATTACCAAACATTTTCATATAAAAGATGGTTAAAATGAACTTTCTAGATACTTTTGCATATGGAAAAGGACTTTGACAAATGCAATATATTTACTGAAGGAATCAAAATAGAAGGTCATTACTTATAACGGGATGAAAGTCTTCAATGTTTTGATATTGATCAAGTTTAACTTAATCTAGCCTATAGCCAAAACAGGAGACTGCGTGGCAGGAAGATAATGTTGCTTCAATATTCTGAGTGAGAGCCTACTTGCTTAGAAAATCAGTATTTGAAATATTGATTTTTGCCTGAGTTAAAAAAACTCACTTCTGGCACCAGTGAGAAATAGATTTGATAGTCTTAATTTTTATAAGTAGAAAAAATCTATAAGAAAAATTTTGTTTAATCTGAAAATCAGGAATGAGTTTTTTCTATTCTTTAGATCATCTCAAATAAAAAGGATCATGTTTCTTTGGCCCAGTAACCCATGACAGGGAGTTCCATCCCCCTGTACAATGTTGTTGAGATAACCATCACAGGTGTGTTTAGTGCAAGATAGAAATCCCTTTCTAGGCTTGCTCGATCTTAATTCTTACATTGAGTTTTCAGCAGAGAGGCATTGAGTACCATTTTGAAAGTCTTTGTTATGACCCTGCAACAGATTGAACCCACAGCATACTGAACCAGAGGCAAATACTCTACCAGAGGGCCGTGGTGATTGGTTATGCAGTGAATACATTAATGTCAAATTCTGCCATTCAAATAATGGATTCAATTTGCAATGGCCTTGGCATGATTTCTCTGTTTTTCAAATAATGTCAGACATAATATCTAAAGATGGTTAATATAATCTGAATGTGATGGCTACATATATACTTAATAGGATCATCTCTTGGTAAAGAAATACATATTCCATATTGACATTTTTGGTAATCAAAGGCTTTTTTCTGAGAAACTAATACCAGTAGATGATTTTACAGACTGTGAATTTATAAGTTACACAGGTCTGGTTAGTCACTTATTAGAAACAATCACATGACCTTCATCTTTTGGCAGCTTGCCATATTTAAGTTGATCATTGGGAAATAGGAAAAAAAGGTGATCTATGAATAAGTTACTTATCTCACCTTTCTGGAGTAGTGATCGTTAAAAAATCTGAATTTTCAAAAACAAGATTGAATGCTGCTGGATACAAACTAAGGGATCAATTTAGCATAAACTTACAATAGCATATTTAACCTCAATTAAAAACCTATCTAAGAGATGGATTTTAATAAACAAAAAGAAAAGATTTATTCTAGACATAACATGTTAATTTTTGAATTTCCGTCCCTCTAGCTCCATTGGTGCAGACAGTACGCACAATAGAGATATAGCCAGTCAGCCAGGCAGATAGCCAGACCAACTTGAGAACTGAAGAAATCTACAGTTTTGTGTCAGTTTTTGTTGACGGTTTCTAATAACTAAGAATCCTGATTTTATATAGGAAAATTTTAGACAAGTTTTACAGTTTGACAAGGGAAAGGCAGATGGCGACAGTATAGATAAAGTAGAGTCAATCAGAACAATTACGATTTTAGGAATTAGTAAATGATTTCATGCTGATCACATTTATAAAGGCATGAACTCCAATATTTCCAATATACATAAATAAGTACTGAAATAAAAATAGTTATCTAAAAAGAAACATTAGTTTTAAAAGATGAAGTACTAATTTTTTCGTATGAAGGTCCGAATCCAGATTATTATGTGCAAAGAATACAAATAAACTAAAGTAAGAAAAAATATATGTATGAATAAAATAGAATCACTCAAGTGTATATTCAAGAGTTCTCATATCTCTTAGCATGTTGATACATGTTTATATTTGGATATTTTCTTACAAGTATATGAATGAGCATCTGAATACCTGATATAAATGAAGTACATACTTACTTCATATATCATAATCTGTATCTGTTAGATGGGAAGAACAAGTATGGAAATTATATCAGAAGTTCTCCATTTGATTCATAGTTCAGCATATGCAGTATTCCTAGACATGGGCTGAAATGAAGTTTTCGGACAATAAAAATCCATTCATGATAATTCAATGCATTTGCTTGAAAGGGAAGAATTCAAAATGGTTTTATTATTGAATTTTGTAAAGAAACTCAATAAGCTAGTCAACAAGTGTAAAGATTTTAACAGCTGGAATTAATTTTAAATCAAAACCACATTATACGATTGGCGTTAATCCAATCCATAACAGCAGAAGTTATTTGGTTATATGACTGACTATATCTTCTCTAAAATGATTAATCAATTGTCCAACTGTAAGTAACTTATGAATAATTCTGTATTAAATTTCTGTACAGCAGTGAATAAGTCAATTGTGCTACATAAAATTGCGGTAAAAAATGAATATCATTAGAATATTTTATCCCAAAGTTAGAGCATGAAGAAAAGTATGAAACTTGATGTAATATTGTCCAAAATTAAATTGCTTGCATTAAATTATATATATATATATATATATATATATATATATATATATATATATATATATATATATATTACGTGTAAAATCATCTTGTAAATCTGTTTTTCCCTTCTAAATTCTGCTACGGTGGAAGAATTTAATATTTTTTAACACAAATATCTGCATTATTATTGCTAAGTCCGCAAGTATTGAACTAGAATGTACGGGTGGTGAAGAATACAACATATTTTTTTTTAAGTCCTCAATTTCAATTTTTCCAAAGTATCAAGTATTGGTAGAAAACAGAGTAATACACTAATTATATACCAATTTAATCATTAAATAGCAATCAGAATTAAGAAGGTTTAAACAAGCTATAGAAGCTTATATACATTAAATGCTGAAGCCTATAAATTAACAGAACAAAAACTCAGATAAAAATCATTTACAGTCAAATGTAAGATCCTTTCCCCTAAATCACAAATATTCGTCAATCATCCATTGATTTTGCGAAATATTGAACTTCACAAGCTATAATAGTTTCAGCACTTGTCAGAATAGCATGCCTTCAGTCTCCTATTGTAGCAAACTGATGCTTATTTTCATGCACCCTCCTTTTAAGGATGCTTCATAGAGTTTTAATTGGGTTGAAATCTGGAGAAAATGGTTGCCAGTCGATTAATCTACTATTTCTGAAACCTATTTTAGTCAGACTGTCAACCACAGCGTGTGCCCTGTGTGAAGGAACATTGTGTTGCATGAAGATAAGTTTTGTACGTAGGCCGAGACACTTGTTCATAAACCAAAGCAGAAAATTGTGTTTCAAAAATACAATGTAAACCAGGGGATGCATTTTTTTTTATGTATCTGATACACTAGGTCCACTCAATTTGTCTCCTACAATTCAAACTGAAAACATAACTCTTTCGTCACCTTGCTGGTTCAGTTATACAGGACATTTTTCTTCCTTTGCAATGCAGCCTGAAATTCATCCATCTAGGCCATCAAAGACAGCTCAGTATTCATAAGTAAAAAAAATAACATTGAAGTTAATTTTCAGGTTCTTTCTAGCTAATTTCATATGTTTCACTTTGTGTCTGGGCTTAGAATGTGGTCTAATATTAGGCCTTACACATGACGGAGGATTCAGTATCAAGATTTAGACATGTTACCTTGATCAACCATCCCAAATATAGTTTTGCAACTCAAGCCTGTTTTTTTTTCTGTCAATACATTTATATTGAGATACTCCCCCTGTGTTATGACCCTGGATTTGCCCTTACCTGACATTATATGCGATGCACTAATGTGGTCAATGTATTTCTCTACCTTCGTTCCTGTTGAGCAATTTTGCTGTTCTAAGGATTGTACTGCCTTTTTCGTAGCTGCAATAAGTCACTTTTATGATTCATATTTTAACACTTTTGTAGTGGTTACCTAATTTGGTACTCTTAAAATGCAAGGTTATAACAAAAATGGATTCTGTTTGTTTACTACAGGGCAGAATGTCTTCATTTTTGCTACATTGGCCTAGGTCTGAGTTGCCGATGTTTGTATCAAATAATTTTCCTCTATTGTACGTGAAACTAAACTTACAATATAATAAACTTATGCATAATGGTTTGGCCTGCACTATATGTATATATATATATGTATATATATATATGTATATATATATATGTATATATATATGTGTGTGTGCATGTGTGTGTGTGTGTGTGTGTGTGTGTGTGTGTGTGTAAAAGCATTCAAGTGAATAAAAGACAAAACATGAATGTACATGGAAATGATTTCTTCATTCTTTTAGTTTAATATATGATATACACCATGAACATGTTTCGGACATCAGTCCATCCACAGTCTGTTGGTGAATATGGGTGAATGAGATCTTAGTAGATGTACATAAATAATACTGACCATATAGTGGTTGGGTAGGGGTGATGTTCGTGGACAGCCAATTCTTTCATCTATCACTGTCAGTTCAAGTAGGATTAGAGACTAGTAGTAATAAGATCTCCCTTTAGTCTGCTGAGATGGCATTTCAGTGTTTTTCTCAGTTCATTTTTATCTATCGTCTTTTTTACTCAGAACTTTCACGATTTCCAAAAAATGCTAGATGAACTGAACAAAGAGAATCGGTCTCCGCATGAAAAGATCATAAAATAACATGGTATATTGGAAAAAGACAGGAGTTTGAGATATCATAGAGACAGTTAGAAAACTCAAATGGCAATGGGCTGGACATATTGCAAGAATGGCAGATAACTGCTGTACATTAGGACTCACAATGTGGATCCCCAAAGATATTATACAAAATTGTGGCTGATAGAAAGTAAGATGACAGGATGACCTGGATAAATTCAGAAAGTACTTGCTCCACAATGCCCATGATAGAGAGGTCAGATGATGATGATGATGAATATGTGTACATTATTGCATATTTGAATGTGTGGGTATGGAAATATTCCAATATACAATACTACCATCATATATCTTTAGAACATTTGTCTTAAAAAGGTTTATTATAATCTGTGGTATGAGGACTTGAGAAATTAATAGTCATCAAAGTCTTAAGGGTTGATTAGAGCCCATTTAAAAACGGTTTTTGTTTTTCTTTACTTTTTGGAGTCTCTATGGTAATTTTGGACCAGATAATTTTAGATAAAAGATGTATATTTTTTCATAATTTCAGATAATTAGTTTTGGTATGCATGCAGGCTATGGCAGTTCATTTATGTGGTGAGTGGATATGCACACTCATATATACATATATATATATATATATATATATATATATATATATATATATATTTAGGTGTGCATGCATGAGTGTATTTACCTGCATATTGCATGAAGTATCAGTCTATATTAAGTGAAATATTCATGAAGTAAAAAAAGTGTTTCCCTACGCTTTTGATAGGGAAGGAATGTCGTTTAATTTTTGACTCCTTAAAGAGCAGTGAAATGTCCGTTTACTTTTACTCCTCAAGGAGAGGAAGTCTCCTTTCACTTTTGACTCATTGAGGGGATAAAAAGTCTCAAGACCTTTTTGATCTTTTAAAGAAGAAGAGTTTCCTTTCATTTTTGGCCTCTTGAAGAATTATACATAAATTAAAAATATGGTTCCCTGGGACAAAGTATTATAGTTTTAGGGTAATCCCAGATGATGAAAAAAATTTTTGATCAACTTGTTTTAGGTGAATGTGATCACAGACCCCATAAATATTAACATTTTATAATATGAAAAGTGAGTTGTAGGTAAATTGAGACATGCTGTTTTGTAATATACCTTTGTTTTACCTATCTGATGCGTAGTTCTCAACTTATAAGAGTATTCACATACTTTACAACTTTTTTCATACATATAGTTTTTTTTATGCGTGTGTATGTATATTAAAGTGTAAGGCAAAAATATTCCAAAAAATCTTTAAAACCTTTGTTTAACAAAAATATCATTATATGAGGTTATCAATTCTTTCAAAAATATCCTCTATCTAGGTCTATACACTTCCGCAGTGTAACAAAAGGAAGTCTGAAGCTGTAGGGTGAATTGGGTAAGGTCTCCCACAGAAAAACCTCAGAGGACAACTTTTGATACCCTTAAAGAATGAGCTGGTGCATTGTCGTGATGGAAAGAAATTCCATGATGCAACTTACCTGGCCGTTTTCTCACTGATGAAGTTTTCAGTTCTCTTAAGATATCTTTATAAACCCCCATGATTGTTCTGTGCCCTTCAAGAAAACATATCAAAATTACTCCTTTTGAATCCAAAAAAGTTTCTGAGCTGACCACACTGCCTTGAATTTGCATAACCCAGCAAATCTCCACAAAAGCCACTATTTTGATTGAACCAGGCTCTCCGGATCATTTTGGTATACCCAAAACTCATCCCCAGTTATGATTCATTCTGTAAAATCATCTTCATCTGCTTTGATTTTGCTTAAAAGACTGATGGAAAGATCTGCACTTTGAGCTAGCTGATTTCTGCACAACTCTTTTGACAGCCATCAAACAAGAAGCATGCTGAAGCCAAAATGTTTGCTTAAAATTGAAAATGCTGAACCATGTGAGATCCCAACTTCAGTAACGTGGTAATAAAATGAACTTTTTTCTGCCAGATTCTGGATTTTAGCTACAGTCTCTTTATTTATTGAGGTTGATGATCTCTCTTCCCCCTGGCTATTTGTAGAGTCCCCCTAAATAAACCTTCCTTGAACCCATGTGGGGCATGATACCAATGAATTTATTGCAAAGTTTCAATGATATGGGAAGATGTACTTTCAAGTTTTGTTTAAAAAATTCTCAAAACCATTTTTACCATACCACTAAAAGTATCCTTTTTATGAATCACTATAAAAGACAAAATATTTGCAGCCAGCCATTTATCCCAGGGATATGTTTATGAACCTGCTTTATTTGGAATAAAGTCATTGATATATAAACTGGAATACTAGTAGCTAAACTGTCGGACTTACCCTCATATTTATACCTATTTTGAGGGAATTTGGATGCATAGAGATTTTCTTGGGATTTACACATATACATCTATAACATCAGCGGACTTATATACTACTCTTTGTAGATAGAAAGATAGATAGATAGATAGATATCAACAGACTGAGATAGATTGATAGATAGATAGGTAAGCAACAAAAATGGGTTTAAGATCTTGAGTGCACATATGTGCTTTGAAGGAAGAATATAAGAATAAAAATAAAAATTGAACAAGAGAAAAATTGTAATCATTGAGTAAAGATGAGAAAAATATAAAAACGGTCTAGAAGAATCAACATATTTATAATTCTAATTAAAAGAAAAAAAAAATGATTGCTAACTCTATACTTCTGTGTTGATGGTCCTTCTTTTTTCCCTGAGAGAACTGAAAATCCTGTGCATCCCACTACACACGAATAAATATAAAGACACAAATGTAAAGGAGGAAATTGTGAAGATGAAGAATCTAAAGAAAAAACAGACGATGGATAATATCTTAAATTATTAGAAGAATCGGTGATCTTCATAAATAGTCTGAGCAGTAATAATAGCAATAAGGGAGAAAAATAGATCACAAAAGAAAAATAAGTTGAAAAAGAAGAATAGAAAAATAACGCAGGGTAGAACAGAAATAAAAGTTGAAATAAAGAAAGGAACATGAATAAAGGATGGAGAAAACGAATAATGTGAAAAATGATGACAAGCAACAGTTAAAGAAGATGGACACAAAAGAAAGTTTGGCTACAAAAATAATGCATTATGGGTGGGAGGTAAATGTACGTAAAAATCTGGAAGAAAAATAATCGATTGAGATAAAAGAATTGAGCCGAAGGACTAAAGGGCACTTAAAGAGATCTTTTCATGAGTTTCTCAATTCTTGGCTTTCAATTGAAAAGAAAGACTTGGGTTGGTTTAGAGTCTTCAATGAATACCAATGGCGATTTATGTTGGGTAAGTGGATTTCACTTCAATACCAACCACCTTACCGAACCATCTATCAAACTATCCTGCCTATTTTTCCTCTGCTCCGCCTCCATTATATATCATTTTATCTTTATAAGTATTAATACTTATATTGAAAGCAAATAGCGTCTTTTTGAATGTAGTCCTTCCATATGTTTTGGCACTTTAGAATGAACCGTTTTCCAACAGAGGAATTCTCAAAGTTTTTCAAGTTGTTATTATTTGCAAATGCAGATTTAGTAGTTTGGAGGGTTCAATTGGCTTAATGTTATCTGTATCTTTTTCAGTAAAGTGAGCTGAAGATAAAAGAAAAAAGAAATCAGTTTGGAAACTTAGTAGAGGTTAGACAGGGTTTTAGGAATTAGGTATACATCTTTCCATTTGTAGACATTGACCATACAAAACCTTGAAAATATAAAAACTAGGTATATGCTGTACACCCGTATATCCTCACATTTCAGTCGCTGATTCTGTCTGATGACCACAAAGCAAAACTGACAATAATATACTTTGATAAAAATGGTCTTTTGCTCATATCAAATGAACTCAAACAACTCTGCATTCCTGAAAAATGAACTGGTTGGATTAGGTATATTAAAAGCAATTCTAAACAAATATATAAGTGAAATCAAAGCAAACATGAATAGAGTTGAAAAATGACTTTTGTGGCCTCTGCTCGGTGTGGGGTCACTTTCTATTTATGGTATATGATAATTATTTGCAATTTCTAATTATCAGCTAAGCTTCTTATTATTATCAAATGATAAAGTGACATCACCAATATGTCATTATGGCTAACTGAGGAGAGTGCACATAGATCAAGGATTCTTTCCTGCTTATTCTTCATATTTTCTTATTAAAGGATGGAAATGATACAGTGATTAACAGTTAAAAACCTCATGTTATCTCCCTAACAGATATTCTTTCCTCGTAAATCTATACTTAATT
>OY735210.1:18297934-18335434 GCA_963457665.1 Thysanoteuthis rhombus
AGAATAAAAATGTTCTTTTATGACATAATTGAAAAGTAAGAGATCATTTTAGCAAGATAAATTATCATGGACATCAAATCATACCCGGAATTTAACTCCCCTAAAATCATAGTGGGGTTGGGGTGCGGGACAAAAACTAATTCGCAGAAAAAAAAAACAAAAAAAAAACAGATGCGAAATCCGTACCTGCAGAAAATTTTATGTGTATATATCGAGTAGTTTTGGCGGTAAGTGAATACAGGCGAACAGACGGACAGACAGACGGGCGGACGAAGTTATGGGGAACTATTATAAGATAACAGATTCATCTGAAACCAATCGTCATTTTTACGCTTATTATGATAGCAGAACCCGGATTTGGGCTTATGGGTTTTTCAAAAACTTAATACCGATTTAGAGCAGAACGACACAAACATCAATGGATTTAACAACAAAGTAACAGCCTGTCTAATTGAAGTCGCCGCTATGTTTAAACCAAAGAGTTCACAAACCATCAGTAAAATCACCGAAAAAAAAACGAGAATCTCGTGGAGAAACGCAAAAATCTCAAGCCACCGACAACAAAAAAAGGGGAAAATTGGAGCAACCGAATTAAATAGAACCATCCAAAAGAAATGGAAAGAAGACAAAAGAAAATACGCGACAGCTATCATCAAAATAATTCTCGAAAAATATCAGGTTTTCAAAGCTATTGAAAAAAATTTCAATACATGACGGAAACAAATAAATAGTTTAGTCTAAGGAAAGGGAGACCTAACAACAGACAGGAGCTGTATTGTCGAACGAGCTCAAAACTCTGCTCCTTCAAACAAGGATCACAAAACAAGAAACATGATTTGCAAGACGCGAGCAATCAGTTCAGGGATTTTCTAGAAGTTACGCCGTGGGGAAAAAAGCCACTTGACCAGATAACATCATCATCGACCAAATCAGAGAAGCTGGTAAGATCATCACTAGGAAACTCGCCAATCTTTTAAACGTATGCTTAAAACAAATTAAAGTCTCAAAAGATTGGAACACTGCGACCATAATTCTGCTATATGAAAGGGAAACCCGAAAGACCTCAACAACGACAAATCAATAAGTCCACTCAACTGCATCTACAAACTTTTTACCAGAGTTATCACCAAAACAGTAGATGAAAATCAACCACGGGAACAATCAGGCTTTAGAAGAAGCTACTCGACCATGGACCATCTCTCTTTGATAAATCATCTTAAAGAGAAGTTGCAGAATATAAAGTGCCACTCGCTATAGCATTTATCGACTTCAAAAAGGCCTCCGACTCAGTGGAAATCCCTATGGTCATCCTCGTTTTGTGACATTTTGACTTACGAAAGATTTTTATAGGAATACTCTATTTTAGGATGGAGAGCTTGACCTGTATATGTATTACAGTTATTACCTTGATTTTCAGATGGTTTCATGTTAAATTGACCATCCGTAGCCATCAAAGATGGCGAAGGGATTTGAACAAACACAGCCATCGAAGATGGTTGAATGTTTTTTTATACTTATACATACGTGTGTGTGTGTGTTTGTGTGTGTATTTGTGTGTTTCAATGCTCCTGTTCATACCGTTTTGTCTACTAATTTGAAAATTGGCATCAGAACTTCATTAAACCACTTCGAGTTTTTCTTTTTTTTCTACCTTTTTTTGCCCTTATTCTGATGGGTTTATTAATAACGTCTAGATCTTTTTTTTTTACTAATTTCAGATGTTCTCCAGGGAAAAATGCCATTGATGTCATAGATAGAAATTATTCTGACCATGTTTATTCTTCAATGGGATTTCTTTTACATAATTTCAAATTTTGACAAAAAAGTTGTTCAAGTATTGTCCGGAAAGTCATTGTAGTTTTTCATATGAAACAGATTCTTTAAATGTACTTTACATGGTTTCCTATGCATGGAATCCGTGGATATGATAGTTTATTGCTATTTGATATATGCTGTTATTATACGTTTTGTCATACACACGTTAAATGTGGTTCAACAATGTCATATACTGTGTACGAGTATGCATATTCTTTTCAGATTCTGTCAAGATATAGGAAAATATAGAAACAATGCCCATCGTTTTCTTCTCTCTCCTACAATTCAGTCTCCTTTACTTACCGACGCTTTTTACAACTGCACGGACAGGTGAATGAAATCATGAAAGAGTGACTTGTCTATGTGCTCACTCATACATCAAACGTCTTGCATGCCAGTGACGAGACGTTTGGATAAATTATAGGGAAGTGGATTCATACCCTTCCAAAAGATATTGCTGTGTTGTGAATATGTGATCTCAGGCCAAATAGCTATGCCATCTTTTTATGCTGGTCACAATTTCGCATATGATCTTTGGAGATCTTTGTTGTGAGCCATGCTCAACTGAGTGGCTGAGCCAAACGTCAGGACAAGGGTTTCTTGGAAAAGGGAGCAGAGAGGATGAAAGAAGGAAGAAGGGGAAAATCTTGAGAAGTAAAATTTTAAAACAAAGATCGTTTGTGTCAGTGTTGCAAATTATGAGTTGTTATTCATTGCTGAAATCGTCTTTAAAAATGTCTACGATCAGCTTTTTTCTTCCTTTCAAGATGACTTTATAACTAAAAATGTTTTCAATCCTCATTTAGGGTTTACTCATCGAATGAAATATTTAAGAACATAGAACAAGTTGATAAAGGGAATGAAACTTTTACTTTTATTAAACTTACAAATTATTCTGTAAAATTGATCAAATCTTCAGTTATCGTAGATATTCGTCGGCAAAATTGAAAAAAAAAAATTGGCCTGATCTGGTAATTTGGCAACCCTGAGTTTTCTACAACGAAACACCAATTGATGATCCACAGACAAAATCGATGACTGTTTTGTTTCATTTCGTGAAAAAAAAATGAATTTGACGATACGCACGTTTGTTACTTACAGATTTGAGTAACAAAAAAAGTTGAGATTCTGTAATGATAAACTTATAATCCTGATAATAATAATCATGATCATGATCATCACCATCATCATTATCATCATGATCATGATCCTTTTATCGTCCCTTGTTGGACATTCCCCCAATACTTTCTGAATTTGTCTAGTTCGTATCTTCATCTTGTATTCTGCCAGCCTCGGTTTCACATGTGATCTCTGGGGATCCATGATGTGAGTCGTGATGTCCATTTGTTGTCTACCATTCTTGCAACATGACCAGCCTATGACCATTTGAGTTTTCTTATTGATTTTATGATGTCTTGGACACCCGTTTTTCCTGAGTTGTACTGTCTTGTGATCATTTCATTTGATGTTGAGCATAATTCTTTCATGTGCACGTTGCATGCTCCACAGTTTGAAGGTCAATCTTTTTTTTAGCTCCCATGTTTCAGCTCCATAGGTGACTAATGGAATGATGCATAGGTTGTATACTCTTCTTTTCAGAACAAATGGTATTTTCTTTTTCTTGAATGTTGAGCTTGATCTCCTGAAGTTTTTCCATCTTAGGGTGATTCTTCGCTTGATTTCTTCTTTTTTGAGGTTTTCATGGAGATTCATTGTCCTAGGTAGATGTAATGGTCTACTCTCTCCTGCTTTGCATTTCCAAGTTTGACCGTTGTGCGTGTGTTTTTTTTGTTGTTATTTTTTTTGGGGGGGGGGGCACAATGTTTCTTATACAAGACCCTTGTTTTGCTGAAGTTAATGTAAATGCCAAGTTTCTTGCTTTCTTCGTTCAGTTCGTCTAGCATTAATCGGGGGTCCTCTGCAAACCATTTTAGAAGGGGTATAATGGAGTACTAATGCTAATTTTAAAGTCTGTAGACAAAACGGTATGACCAGAGGCGTTGAAATACGCAAACACATGCATATATAAAAAAGGATAGAAATCCTTCGTCACCTTTGGTGGCCATGATTGTCCAATGAAATTACTCACAAATACTGTAAGATTGTTATCTGTTCTATAGTGTATCTATGCATTATACATGAAGTTCTTCACAAGGGGTATGCCAACACGGTTGGACAGGACAAGCTGGTACACTGAAAGAAAGAGTTCCAGAACCACTGTCTTAAATATTAATGCTGCTGGGAACTCCTCAATTATGTATAGCAATTTATTAAATATCCTTTGATCATTCTAAACTCCCTTCTGTCAATAGATGATCTACCTTAACAATTCTTCTCAATTCGAATTTGGAAAAGACAAAGGATTGTGGATGGGAAGTTCTATTCATTTTTATTAATGATTTGAACTGGGAACACTAAAATATAATTTTGACCAATTTGCTAAACTTGCCATAGATTCGTTCGTTTCATTGCAACTGAGGTGGTTCTTATCAAATGTATGGACACAGAACTAGCTCATATCTAAGTAACTATTAACAGTTGAAATATGCAGTTTTAACCATTCGATGACACATGTTTTGAAGATTCATTTCATCATCATCAGTCTTTTATCGTCCGTCGTTGGACATAGACTTTCCCCAGGGTTCGCCACACCCCTCTATCGTAGGCGTCACGGGGCCCAGTACTTTCTGAAATTGTCTCGTTCGCTTCTCCATCTTGGATTCTACCGGCCTCGGTTGTGCATGTGATCTCTGGGGATCCATGTTGTGAGTTGTGATGTCCATCGGTTATCTGCCATTCTTGCTACATGACAAGCTCACAGCCATTTGAGTTTTTCCGAGAATTCTATGATGTCTCGGACTCCTTTTTTCTCCATGATACATTGTGCTGTCATGTGATCTCATGTGAGGTCATGCAATTTGAAGCTTGATAACCCAGAAACTGATGAAGATAAAAAACATGGGTTTTTGCAGTCCAATATTTTAGAATTCATGATGGAATTGGCAAGTGGGGAAATTATGATGCTTTTTTCTGAAGCAAGTCATTTTCGGGTGTCCTCGTTTAGATGGATGTAAAATGTTTGACAGCATATAAAGTATGTTAGTTTACATTCGCATAAGCAGGGATTACCGCGTTTTTAGTGTATCATGGGAACGTAAAGTGGCTGAATATGCTTTCGCTTAACGATAGAACATTAAAAAAATGAATAAACATGATAATCCGTACCTAATCGATGTAAGGGAGCCGAGTTATGAAGCCCCAAATAGTTTTGACGCAACCCGGCCTGTCTTTCGTGCTTAATAACTTGGGAGTAAATTAAGATAAAGATATATTTTTTTTATCTCAGCCAAAATATTTGGAGGAGATATATGTATTCAAGCATGTCTTTCCATTTGTCCAAAAAATATCTCCAAAAGTTCCCAATGAATTTCAATGACATTTTGTAAAAGGTTGGGCGACAGGCTACTGAAGACTAAATTATGTACCGGATCCATTATTTTTTCCTCCTTTTTAGATATCCATGCAACAGAAATTGTGCAAAAGTTCTTGATGAATTCCGAATTCCAGGGTCTTCAAAAAACGAAGTAAAGTATATGTACTCCACAATCTCTGTAAAGTTAGTTCCCGGTCCCTGTGTCTGTGATGACCATAGTTCCAATCTTGGTCACCACAGGATGGTTCAGTACTTTTTTTTGCTATATTATTGTTTAAAATCTTTGCTAATAAAGTCTGTCCATAGAATATTTCCAAAGTTTCCAATGAATTTCTATCAAAATTTGTGGAAGATTTGGTAGTTGTCTACAAAAGAAGTTATTGAATTTTGTGGCGGATCCAGCAGTTTTTTTTCCTGGCTATAAATCAACTAGACGCAATATCTGCCACAGTAATCAAGGAGTTTCAAATTTTCTGGTTTCAAGAAAGTAAATGGAGCAAACGTATCAAACCTTTGGTTGATGGCCGTAACCATCTGTTTCGATTCCTGGGCAATGTATAAATTCATTTGTTTTGTTTTTGTTTTTTGTTTTGTTACTATTTATTTTGCTTCACCTCTGACAACGATGTTGGGTGCGGTAAATGTATTCGCCTGTGCTAGTCTTTTTGTCTTCCTATATTTCAGTTTGTTTCTTTAAAAATTTATAGATTTCAATGAAAGTTTGTCGGATGATGGGCAATGGGATACGAAAGAAGTGATCAAACTTCACTGTGGAACAAGGCACTGGCCTACCGAAGGGGTGGCCCGCCCCAGGTGATAGCATCAGCGGGGTTACAACATGGTGATTTGGCAATGCAGAAATTTAACATTTACCTCTACTTTAGTGCGATTTTTCAGAATTTTAGCCAATATTTTCGAGCCAATTTTGATCAATCTAGCCATTTTCAAGTATTAAGAGAAAAGGTTGACAATGTTTTTTCGGTGCATTTTGGCATTTATAGACATTATTTAGCGCGATTATTTTTAGAGCTGGCAACACTGGAGGCAACACTCAGAGTTACTTTCTCCACTGCATTGCAGATTTATTTCTCGCCTGCCCAATATCTCTAAAATTTCTCAATGAATTTTGACAATTTTTTTATAATAATTGGTTTCAGAAAAGGTGATAAAGTTTGGGGGTTGATTAAGGATGCCCCCACCCTAATTATCAATAACTAACAATATTTCCAGAAATTCTGCATGAATATCTGTGTGAAACTGGCTATGGAAAAATTTGATCGAATTCGATTGAGAGATATTTTCATCATTTTTATTCATACATTTATGTATTCACTCATGCTTGCCCATACACTCCAAAACTTCTCAAAGAATTCCGATAACAATCTTTGAGAGAGTCAGCCTTGGACTAAATTAAATTTTGATCCACAATTTTTCTTCACTGTTACCACACTTGCATCCTAACTATTTCTTTACTGACTTTTATTCAGTTGGCAGTGGTATGTACTCTCTGAGACCTTTCTAGTCAGAATATATTACTGCCAAATGATTGTGCATCAAAAAATGAGTAAAAACAAATTTTTGTGACTATTTACCAAAATAATTACTCAAACTCAACTATGTAATAATGATCAGTTCTTATTTACATATATTGTGTGAGTGAGGGATCATTTTCAGAGAGGATTTATAGCTAGTAAACCATTAACTACTTGATTTCTATCAGGGCTTAACAAGAATCCATTGATTACAAGTACACGTATAGAAAATGATTGGAAAACATTTGAGCGGGTTATATTACTTAACATAATAGAAATTGAGTAAATTTTTCATGTTAGACAAAATAAGTGATCAGTTTAGTACTTGAATGATTGCTGTATTGATCCCTAACTAAGTAAATATTCTATGCTTTGAAAATAGAGTGAAAATGTTAGGAACACCAGTTATTTCTCTCTTTGAATAAATGGTTTGTAATACTTTTTATGGGGCACAAACACAGTTTATTGTATTTTTATAGGACATAAGAGCCTGATTAACTAATAACAAACCCTATCACCTATTTCATGTCCATCTGATATATGGACCAAAAGGACTGATAGTGGTGTACATAAACCCGTTTGCTCAATAGTAAATGGATAAATAAATAAAGGTAAAAACAGACCTTGATTTAATTGCTGTAAAACCAAGCTGCACTGATTAAATTACTCCACTGAGGAATGATATTTTTCTGAGGAAAAGGAGGAGGAAAAAATGCGAAAGGAAAATTTCAAAAATGTCATAAGCGAAGTAAATATGGAAGTAAATCCCTGAAAGGAGGAATAAAAGGAAAAAAAGGAATAAATGCTGAAGATAAGAGATGAATCTAAAAATTCAGTTGAGAGAAAGGAGAAATAATGTGGTAGGTAGATGACTGACAAAATGTATAGCAATTATTTTTATGCTTTTGTGTCCCAGAAGAGTTTTCGGGTTTTATTGTTCTTTTTGGCCCTACTTTGTCTGATTAAAATGAACTTTACTCTGAAGACAGCATTAAGGATTTGTGTATGGGTTTGTATTTGTTTATGTGTGTGTCTGTATGAATAAAGATATTCATACATATATGCACGCACACACACACACACACACACACATATATATATATATATATATATATATATATATATATATATATATATATATATATATATATATATATATATATATTATGTATATGTATATATGGTAAAACGTCAAATGAAAGCTATCACAAAACTACCTTTCTTCATTTCTATAGTCTTTCCGCATTTTCTTTGTTTTCCTCAAATATTTCTTATTCTTTCCAGAGATTTTCTGTTCTGATTTCACTTTTTTGTCTATCATTCATTTATTTTTGTTCTTCTCATCAAAGTTATTGTCTCCCTCTTGTCCTTTTTTCTAATTACACATCCTTCCTATTCCTTTTCGCAACCCGTCTCTTCCTTTCTTTTCCAGATAATTATTTGGGAATTCTGTCTCTATCTTTTAATGTTCTTCCCTGGAAATTTTTTTATTCATTAATTTTTCCTTCCTTCCAGAAATTCATTCTTTCTACTCTTGCATATTAATTGATCTTATTCTTCCATTCTCTGTTTTTCTTTCTCTCACTTTTCCTTTCATTGTTTTCAGCATCATGTTTTTTTTGTCTTTTGTTTTCTTCTTTTCATTTGCTTATTTTGTTCATTCACATAAACTCTGTTGAAGTTTTAAAAACAGGTAGGTTTTTATGGAGTTAGTAAAGGTGGAGTTATTTGCCTTATGCTCAACACTCCACCTTTATCAAGGTTTGGGACCAGCTATTGCAATTGCCAAGCTTATGTCTTCTCGTAGATGGACTACCTCATAGGAATCTCTGCTTTTACTGATAGTTTGTGGGAGGCATGAATTCCTACTTTTCCCAAGGAAAATTAGTGCAAAGTGAATGTAAATGGCCTTGACCCGAAACTTAGCCCAAAATTTGAACTGTCCACTGATTCCATGCTGGTGACCATTACACCATTTATATCTTTCATGGTTTGTTTGTATCTTAGCTTTTATCCATTTTTCTATTGCATTTCTACTTCAATTTTCTTTTTTCTCATTTGGTTTCTATCCATCCATCTACTCTCCCACTGTCTCCTTCAATGTTTTCTTTCTCCTAGATTTTTCTTTCTTTTCTTTGCATATTTCCTTTTATTTTCTCGTTTTTTGTTATTTTTTTCAAATTTTCAAGCTTTCTCTCTTCTATGAGTTTTACACTCACTACCCTTCAAAATCTTTTACTTATTCATATTTTTTTTAACATTATTTTTCTCTCCCACCATCCACTCACCAATTATTACTAGAGCTCACTTTATTTCTCTTCTGATAACAAAGACTGAAGTCAGATTTCCCAGCTTTCAATTACAGGTGATAAAAATCTTGGTCACATTTAGAACACATTTAAGACATGGCTTGCACAAGATTGTTTTTTAAAAAAAAAAAGTCTTTATTTTTTTTTTTTTTCCCAGCAAAGGAGCCAACGTGGTTTTGGTGTCATTTCTTGATTATTAGGAAGAAAATTATCCAATAAGTGTGCCTATCTTTATTTGGGGTAGAAGGGTACGTATTTTATTTTATCTTGGGATTTTTCTATAGACTTCTGTTTCTTCTAATAGAATTTATGTTTGTTGTCCATGTTATGTTTTCTTAAAAATTGGTATATATGTATACACATACACACACACACACACACACACACACACATATATATATATATATATATATATATATATATATATACATACATATATATATAGTTTTGATGTGCCTGTTTATGTTTACACAAGATCTATGTACACGCTCATATACCTGCTTATACATGTGCATGAAAGTGAATACATACATATAGAGACAATATATAGAAATATATACTTGTATGCATGCATTTGTAAATATACGTGCTTGTATCAATATCTATCTCCATTCATGTTTGTGTGTATCTAGGTACGCATACATATAAGTCATGTATTTAGACTGTTTACTCCCACTATATATATATATATATATATATATATATATATATATATATATATATATATATATATACACATATATATACAAAGAAAATTTATACGTACACAGTTATGCATATTTGTCAAACCAAAATAGTTGCATGCACTTGCGTAAATCTGTGCGCATACACACACGCATACATACATGTGTGTACGTACATGCATAAAGAGAGAGAGCAGAGAGAGATACTCTCCGTTTGTATATGTATTTGTGTGTGGTGTGTAATTTCATGAATGTATGTATTGACATATAGGGCTTGCATTGGGTTTACATGTGTATATGTATACACAGCTGTCCATGCAAATACGTAAATATCTATAGACGTATTATTCATGAATGTATTAACAAAGATTTTGAAATATATACTCACACATTTGTACAAGTCTACAGATATTCATTACTTTTGGGAAGTATTTTGATTACTTCTGTTCTAATAATCAAAACTTTGCCGTCAAAATTCTAATCTCAACTTCATCTTTTCCTCAATAATACCCAATGTTTTCCACCAATTTTTACCTCAAAATTGTTGTTCCAATTCAAAACCTAAGCCATGAGTGTATTATCGTTATGATCATTATTGTCGTTACTATTGTTGTTTTTATCACAGTTATTATCCTTAGTATTTTTATTACTCTTTTTTTTATCATTATTAGGACAATTTCCAGGGTGGTAGTGAGGAGGGCGTGATGATCTAGCAGAAATACTTCTGGCACCAAGAAAACATAACAACATTTTTCATATCAGAAGAGGAATCTTTTAGGGAGAGTATATTCTTCTCTATATTCTTATCTTTCAACAAGCTGCAATCTTAGAACACAGTTCATTGAAAAACCTTTTCAATACTCCTGTGTTTTTTGTTTTTTACGTTTTTTTTTCATGAATTTATATTACATTTTCTTAACTTTTGAAAAAAAAAATGCAGTTAATTTTTCAGGTAATATTTCTTTGTTCATTTGGCAGATTTGTTAACAAAAGAACTTTTATCTCAGTTTTATTTTTGCCTTCCCAGAATCTTCCTTCCCCTCAGAGTTTTCTTTTTTTATTAGCGTTTTGGTTTTCTTTTCTTTCTTTCTTCCTTTCTTTCTTTCTTTCAACATTTTTCTTAGGCACCATTTCATTGCTTCTCTTTATTCAAAACATGCACTCCTATTCTTTTTACCTCTGAAGTTGAAGAGGTATTTGTATTCACCCCTTCCTTCCATCTTTCCATCTGTCTGTCTGTCTGTCTGTCCACACTGTATTCCTAAAAGCCCTCGATGAAGTTCAATGAAACTTTGTCAAAAGGTGGAAGATGAGGTAAGGAAAAAGTTCTTCCTTTTTCTTCCACCCCAAACATTTCCTTTTTATATTATCCCGTCTTCGATCTCTTCAGATTTTCTTTCTCCATTTTCTTTTTTACCGATTTTCTCTCTATTTCTTTCTTTCTTCTTCTTTTCAACACTTTACATCTTTTTACAAAATGCTTGCTTAATATTTCAAAACTGATATAAGATTATCTTTCAGACAGATTTGAGCAAAGTATTCTTACAGAATTTTTTTTTCCCGCCCAGTATCCTTTGATTTCAAAGAAACAAAGGGAAATAACTAAGAAAGGAAAACAACACAATGAATTCTTGTTTCTCACAAGCGTGACTGCTAACAGCACTAAGATAATAAATCGCAATCTGAAATTCATTCATCCATTTTCAGAAGTTTTTGTGCTTATCCTTGATAATGGCTCTGAGAATGGACTCAGCGAGTCAAGGTGAAACTTTGGCTGAGATAGTTTGTGTTTCCTTCATACTAATACCCTTGTGAAAAGCATGAATCCATCTCTTCCCCAATTCATGGGTAAGATAGCATAGGGTGAAGTGAGTGAGTCACTCTGATTGCTTGTCACCTCTGAGTCTATATCACGCATCGTAGACGGTAAATGAGTATGGATTAATGCGATATCTTGAGCCTGAGCAGGAATTAATGAGTCGCAGTCAGTATAAGGGCAATATCTAAATATCTTATCCTTGATAAATGATCCAAAAACGCCATTTTGAAAGCTCACAGAACGATCTTTTTCTTCATTCATTTTGTTTTCCCATACCACTTTCTTTCTTTTTTTAAGAATTTTTTTCATTGTGAAGTAATGGTTAACAAGCGCATCTAACAGATCATTTCTACTGTGTCGTGTTTGACTATTGTGGCCTTGTTTTAGAATAATCTAATCTTAGTGAATAATTTGTTTATGGTCAAGTCGCACTGGAAGCTCCAGTCTTCATTAAAATGAAGCAGTGTTGAACATGGTGCTTTGATTGGTGATCACTGATCAAAAAAAGGTATTGCAAGCAGAAAAAAAGGGATTAGATGAGAGGGTTACAGAATGCAGCAGAGTACTACACAAGGTTTTAATGGTTGGTTTGTAAATTAGTCTTGCAGACCATTACTACAATAACAAGTTCAATTCTCAGTTAGTTGAGCCTGACTAAGTTAAGTTTAGTAAATACTAATGTCTTTTTCTTTCTTATTAGAAACTTTCAAGCACCAACAAAAACTGTCCATCAGTCAACATAGAGTTTTTCAGGTTTTAAGTGGTTCAACTGGATGGCTATCTATGTAAGAGTCATGAGTATAGGACTCACCGATTGAGTTAGATGAGTGAAAATTTAAAATATTTACTCCTTATCATGTCAAGCAAAATGCTTGTTTTTTGTTTTTAAAAATCTCTACTCAAAATAAGTTTTTTATGTGGGTTTCAATCTGAAATGTAAATTAAATGTAAATTGGTCCCTTCGCTTTTATACAGTAGCATTCATTCTCGTTTTCTGAAAATCCAGACTTTTTTGTGATCATGGTCGAACAAAAGGCAAGAGAAATAACTATTTCATTGAATTAAAATTTTTGGATTGATCACCCCCCCCCCCAATAGCATGCTGCCATAAGATGTTGGTTGCATGACAGTTTCTATTAAGTGAATAACCAGATCTGTATACTTTTACCTATCAATACGCTTTCTGTTCTTCTTCTTGTTTACTTTTTTTTGCTTTTTTTTTTGTCTTTGTTTCCCCAGTAATTTTTCTGGTTGTTTGAGGCTTCTGTGATTTGCAATGCAAAAGAAAAGAAAAAAAAAGAGAAAGCAAGGAAAAAAAAGAAAAGAAAGGAAAGAGGATGAAAAGGGCAAGGGAGAGAAGCAGCTAAAGAAAAGAAAAAGATGCAAGAGAAGAAATGAAAAATGAAAAAAAGGAAAGGATAAAGAACAGGAAAAGAAAAGCAGGAAAAGAGAAAAGAAGAAAGAAAAGAAAGAAATACTAGGAAAGAAAAGAAAGAAAAGCAAGTGAAGAAAAATAAAATAAAAACAATGAATGAGAAATAAGGAGATGGCAGAGTTAAGAAGAAAAAGAAAAACAAAAAGGAAAACAAAGAAAGAAAGAAAGAAGAAGAGAGAAAGAAAAAATGAACGTTCAAAAAGAAGGAAAGTAGCTTTGAAAAAAAAGAAAAAGAAAAATTATGAAACCAATAAGAAAAAAATCAGAGAAGGAATATAACATGCAATGGGATCAATTGATATATCATATGAACAAATAAACTGATCCATTTTTAAAGAAAAAAAAAGTTGGAAGGCAAAGAAAATAACAGAAAAAAGGGGGAGAATGGAAAGCAAAAAAAAAAAAAATGAGAAAATACAGGAAAAAATGCAGCGAAAAATTGAAAAAAAAAAGAAATAAAGGAAAAAAAGGCAAAAAAAAAGAAATGAAAAAAACCAGCAGAGAGAAAAAGAAAAACCTCTACCACCACTATTTCAATGAAACATGAAAAAAAAAAAGGTAAGGAAGAGAAAAATGAAAGAGATTGATGAAAGCAAATGTAAGCAAATGAGGAATAAGATACCTATTTGGATGAGACGAATGGTTCTTCTTCGGGTCCTTCAGGGAATCTGAGCTCCCTTTATTGGACCTCTGTGCATAGAAGAAATCTTGCAACATACACCACAAAACATTGTAATATCATGCCCGGATTTTCCTCACATCACCTGCGTTTCTTTTTTTCAAATTTCTACCTTGATACTTGTCTCTTATTTTATGAATTTTCTGGGAATGGTTTCACACGAAATGTCACAATTTACATCCTCATCCCTCTTTTGGTTGTTGTTGTATGTTGCACCTAAAGCTGATTTACCATTCTGTTTCATCCAGGGCAGAAAATTCAGCTATACTTTTTCATAGCATAGTCATGTATACTTTGATAAATGCAACATTTATATTTTATATATATATATACATATATATATATATATATATATATATATATATATATATATATATATATATATATATATATATATATATATATATATATATATATGTATATATATGTATATATATATATATATGTATATATATATATATGTATATATATATATATATATATATATGTATATACATATACATACATATATATATACATATATATATATATATATATATATATATGTATATATATGTATATGTATAGATATATACATATTCATGTATGTATACACATATATTTGTGTTTGTGTTTACATATGAGTGCATGAAGGTGTATGTTTATTTATTTATTTACTCATGTATATAAGTATATAGGTGTGTGCAAGTGTGCATACCTATACATATATATCTGTAAAAAGACTAGTGAACTTGTTTTTCAGTGAATATCTTGGTCTGATTGTTCATGGAAAACCAATGTTGCAAAGAAAGGAATTTCTATTATTTTATACATAGATACATATTTACACTCTCACATCGGTATAAAATGTGTAAATATATAAAACCTTATTGAATTCCTGTGATTTACTCATCTGCTTTTCTTTGTTATTCTGTCCACTGATGCTACGTATAAATGTATAATGGAAGATTGCTGAAATTATATAGATATATATATATATAGAGAGAGAGAGAGAGAGTAGAAAGTTGATTCACTACACAAACGCATTTATGTTTCTACCATTTGGGCCTCTTCAGGCCAAGAGTGATTCACCTGAAGAGGCCCAAAGAGGGCAGAAACATAAAAATATTTGTTAAAAAATCTACTTTCTACTAAATTTCCAGCTCTACTCTAAACCAACTTGATACTTAGAGTTTCAAGTTGAATGAATTGAGCAATCTAGGAGATAAATCCATCACATATCAGACATTGCTTTATATTATATTATATTACATTATCTTATATTGCAAACCTGATTTGTATGATATGAGCAATATATATATATATATATATATATATATATATATATATATATATATATATATATATATATATATATATATATATAGATGAGTGTGTGTGTGTGTGTATAGTCTAGAGAGCTTCACAGCTTTAAATACTGAACACATTAAAAAAGTTTTTCAAAACTCAAGTTGTTTATTTCCAAAAATCTGTTAATGAAATTTATGTAATATTCTTCAGTGTTTCATGTTTTACATATATTTTGTTATTTTGGTACTATGTGTAAATTTTCTCTTGTTGGGATTACCAATTGTTTACCATGTTAACATGGTATTGAGGATTTTGAAAACAAGACAGTTATGTAAACATAGCACCCCAGCAGTGTTGATCAAATACCACCTCCCTTTCAGCTATTATTGTAATGTATAGCTTATATTTATCATTTTATATAGGATATTATCATAATGTATTATTGAATTACATATCATCTGATATTTTTTTAAACACAGGGCATACTTATGTAGGTTACCCAAAAAATGTATTTTATGTTGAGGGATCATCAGTGAGATCTTTAAGAATACTAATTTCACAAAAACTTCTTTGAATTGATTTTCTACCAACGTATTCAACCGAAAAATTCAATTTTTTTCACTAAACCTGAAGTTAATTTTCCCACATTGTATACCATCTTGCTTCAATCAATTCATATTTTCCTTTAATTATCAAATGAATTACCCTTCTTTACATGGTTATAATGAAATCAAACCACTTTCAAGCAAATAGTAACACCTCAATGGGCTATCCCATTAATATACTTAGACAATTTATTAGCATTCTATGTTCAATCTCCTATCAGTCAGACAAATAGACCAGAGCCAAATGTTTTCCCTTTTCCCTGGTTCTAATCAATACAATGATCTTTCACAATAACAAAGACTAGCTCCATCTCTTTTGGTTACCTAATTCCAACATTGATACAAATTTGTTCAATTTAATATACATTATAAATTTATTCTATTTTCATACTCTCCTTAGCATATTCTTTAATTTTTGCTTCCATTTCATTTTGGTCAAGGTGATAAGTTTTAAAGAGATTGGGATGTCTAGTCATGGCTTTATCAAATTGTCTTAAAATCTTACTAATTTTGGCACCTTGATTGACCAGTCTGACAACTAAAGAGACAATTTTGGGTATAAAATCAATGAATCAAAGTGTAGCTTATGATATTTCTATATTTACATACGTATATATATATATATATATATATATATACACATTTATATATATGCATAAATTGGTGTACATTGGAATTTCAGTTTCAAATCAGAGCATTCATCCAATGTTCTGACAGTTGTTGCACTGAAATTAAACACACCATCAAAAGTCACCATGAAGCACTGAATTTTCTATGTGCAAACATTAACATATACTCTCCCCCAATATAGAGGACTCTTCATTCATAAGTAACTCAGCACTCAAAAAAGGATATACATATATACATATATATATATATATATATATATATATATGCTCATATATATATATATGATGATTGCTTCATCTTGTCAGATGATAGCCATCCCAAACTTCACGTAGTAACCCTGCTTCGTTCCACAATGCCCATGTGCTCTAAGGTGGCTCTTAAGACCCGCTGCTGACCTGCAACATCCAAAACTCACGTTCATATATATCAATATGTATTGAAATACCGTATTGAGAACTTTGAGAACTAGTGTTTTGATAATATTTGCTCTGACAAATTTGTGAAACTCTGCTTTTATTATTAATAGCCATTGTGCAATCCTAGTGATGATTTCTCTTAAAATTAATATTACCAAAAACTGATTATTCCCAGCCATACAAACCTCCTAGATCTAACAGTTACTTATTTCATTGATTCCTTACACTACCAACCTGCCAGGTGGGCCACAGATTCTTCTCTCTTTACAAGTCTGTGTGAGTGTGTGTCTCTTGATGCTCTTGGTCACATTTTGGGGGCTATAACCATGAAAATTTGCATAATTATAGCACTATGTACCACCTAAAATTTTTTTTGTGTTTTCGATCTATGATCAATTGGAACCAAAAGTGCATAAATCCTGTGCTGATATTTTTTTAGATAACTTTAAGTAAAAGACCTATTTTTTAAAGATAATTTTAGTTAATTTTTTAGATAATTAATTCTGATACATGTACAGGCTATGGTGATTCATTTAGGCAAAGTATATATATATATATATATATATATATATATATATATATATATATATATATGTATTTATATATATATATATATATGTATTTATATATATATATATATATATATATATATATGTATTTATATATATATATATATATATGTATTTATATATATATATATATATATATATTTATATATATATATAGATGGATAGAGAGAGAGAGAGAGAGGCAGCAATCTCACATTCATACATGTTTCATTAAAAACAACTGAAAAGGATTTTTTAAATTTTTTAGTTCACTTTTCTTGTTTACATTTGTGAGAATATGAGACTCAATCTAATGAATGTAAATATGATCCAAAAAAGTGTGATCAATCAATTTTGGTAGTACTGCGGGCAATTATCAAGACTATGGAAGAAATGATGTATTGAATATTTTTTGAATTCTGTTGATTGTATCGATATATACATATGTATGTATATATTTACATATTTACATATATATATATATATATATATATATATATATATATATATATATTCATATATAAGTACATGTAATATATATATATATATATATATATATATATATATATATATATATACATATATATATATATGGAGAGAAAGAGTTGCACCGTGAGAAGTTGGGGCAGGGTTGGAGTGCGTTGTGTACATGCAGCACATTATTCACCAAGTCATTCTGAACATGTTCCAGAATGAAAAAGCTTCAGCAGAAAGGTCTCACATCTTCAACATTGGTAGATTAGTAGATGGTTAAGTAGAATCAGTAAAATGAGTCATTTCATCTCAAGTTCACCCTGCTGCTGTGGGTCAGAGAACTGAATTGATAGTGATGGCCGTCTTGAGAATTACTTAATTCATCTTTATGTTTATTTGTTTATTCATTTCATTCTTTTAATTTGATTA
The DNA here is from genome assembly GCA_963457665.1 of Thysanoteuthis rhombus. Taxonomy (NCBI): domain Eukaryota; kingdom Metazoa; phylum Mollusca; class Cephalopoda; order Oegopsida; family Thysanoteuthidae; genus Thysanoteuthis; species Thysanoteuthis major. The sequence continues at coordinate 18,316,032 of OY735210.1, forward strand.
TGATTTTCCATTTCTGGGTGCAAGAGTGGATGGGATGTTCTTGGGGTGTTATGAAGAATTTTGTTTTGTTTTTAGTGTGTATTGTTATCTTTTGGCTTATGGGTGCGTGTTGATTAGGGATTGTGAGCACTTTGGGTATTCTGTAGTGATGGTGATAATCTTATGGGTTGGAGTTAGGTCACAGGTTGTTTAATTCGATACTAAGTCCATTGAAGGAAAGAGTTTATAGAAGTAATGTCCACATATTTTCATGGTTCTCAAGGATTTTTGTGGTCTTGTTTGGTGTAATCTTCTCTATCCTTTTGATAGAAATGTATTTTTTGGTACTTTCTCAATGCTTGAACTCAGATGAAAATTAGGATTCAAATTTTGACATCCGAGGTATGTTCTCTCCCAATGGAAGATTAGTACAATTCAATTTTCCAATCAACTCCAATTTGACCTTGTATCAGACTAAGCACAACCTAGTAAGTATACATGTATATGTATATATATATATATATATATATATATATATATGTATATATGATTCTTGCAAAAGCACGCAGGAATGGTTGGAAAAGAAAAAACAAGCTGTTTTAAACCAACCAGCAATGAGTCCTAACCTCAGTTCCATTGAAATGTTTAAGAGATAGCAGAAATATGGAGTCATGGTTTCAAAATGTTAACTGTACACCAGAGGGATCCTGCAAGTATTCAGGAGCTTGGATAAATTTTTTAAAATGAGTGGGAGAAATTACCAGCTTACGAATGCAAGAAGCAATAGATTGCTACAAGAAAGGGCATCAATATTAATGTCAAGGTTGTATTTTAGATTTCTTCTTGGAAATTTCTACATGTAAGTTGGAAAATGAAAATTTGTCGTTGAAATACTTCAGACGTCCAATTAGAATATTCTGATCATACAAATTTGGCAGATTTGCATTTATTTCTACGGAAAATGTACTGATCATACAAAAAAATTCAAAGTTGTGATTAATCTTTAATGGCATCGGATGATATTATTTAAGCATGAATAATCATTCATTGACTCTCTTCTCATTAGTAGCCCAAGTTGGCCCAACTTATTTTGAAAGAAGCCCAAAAAAGTTGCAAAGTGAAATTCAAAATTCAGTAGCTCTGGGATTTCAATAGTAACCCAATTCACTACTTTTAGCCCAATCAGGTGACCCTGATTGGATTAGTTCTTCACTATTTTGAACAATTACAGATGCTAATTTTACAGCAAGATTTTATGTGACCAGCAAATAAGTTTTGGGCGAAGATAATAAATCAATCAAAATTTGGTCACATACCAGCTATCCTTCTCTCTTGACCACATCAAATGTAATAAAAAAATTAATTACTTATTTTCGATGCTAAATTGAGTTCAGTCTAAAGATATTACTTCTTATTATCTTAGTAATCACCGCTACCCACAACAGATCGGTTTAAACACTGTTGCTGGGTTCAGTTTATTCATGTGTCCTGACGTTTACACGTATCTATATGTCTGGACTTTGCCTAGCCCTAACCATTTATATAAGAAATTCTTTTTTCAAAATTCCACCTACAAAATAGATTTTTTGGGTGAGAGACTTAATTTACTATCCAAGTTCATGGTAAATTAGTTTGTGTCAGCTCGTTTTTTCAAAATTTGGACTCTTTGGTGATTACAGCCCCCAAGAAGGCAAGAAAATCAACATTCATCAATCAACCTTTTTTCATTTTTATTGACCATTCCCAACATAGCATAACACCTGAAGACATTGGTTACATGGCAGTTTCTATTGTGAGACTAACCAGACCGGTGAGATTTCATCCACCAAAACTGTCACTAAAACTGTCACCCTTGGGTTCTTCATTTTTTTAATTGGTCCAGTTCACTGGCTGGTGATGAATACATCATGTGCACATGCCATACCAATGGAGCTAAAGGGCTGAAAATTCAAACATTTATTCCTTGCTAGGTCTGGAGGGGACAGTTTTTTTGTTTTTTTTTAATCAACCCATCACAGGTTTTTAGAGGTTGATTAAATTTACAAAGTAAGTTTATGCTAGATTGATCCTTTAGTCTGTGTCCTGCAACAACTGCATTTGTTTTATTAATATTCAGACTTTTTTTAGTAATTACTGCACGACAAAAGGTGACTTGATTTTACCACCACTGCTGCCTAATTTACCAGATAAAAAGCAGCACATATGGATGCATTTGATTCTTAATTTCCCTTGAAATACAATTCTATCTAAGCTCAAATGGGTTTCCTAGGCAACGGCATTTCATTTAATACTGGATACTGTTTTTCAAATTTTTTTAATTGCATTGCAAATGCATTACAAACAAGACTTCAATGTATTAATATTTTTAAATGCTTTTCAACACTCACACAAATACTGAATATCATTGAGTTGGCTCTTTACATGAAGCAATGATTTTAATTTTGTAAAAACTTACCAATTTCAATAAAATCTACATCTTCCAGAGAATATTATATAGAGTAACTTTCTACTCTACACCAAGTCATGGAAATTACTTTGAAAAATGCTAAATACAAAGTTTCAGCAAATTTCAGAATTGTTCAAATTGCTTCTCTCTGAAGGATTTCCAAATGAACGGAAGCAGCAGGATTTGAGCTTGTTTCTTAAATTGAAATCTTAAAGAAAAGAAGACTAGTAAGGAAAATGTGTTCCTGCACAATGTGTTGATATACAATGGAAACTTTCAAAAAAACGCAGAACAAGAATATTTCATCATAAAAGAGACACAAAAATATTAATGCTATGCCAAAACAATCTCATTTTCAAAAGTTTACTTACAGGTATGTACATGCCACTAAAAATAGCTAATTTGTGTTGTATCTTTTTTGTCTATTTTGCATTAAAATGTTCTTGTTCTATATTTTTTAAACTTTTTTACAATTACATTAACGCATTTTTCCTGGCAGAGCAAATGCACTGCTAACAACAATACATAGTAATATAATATTTGACAAATGCTTTTCAAAACTCACACAATTATTTGATTTCTAAACACAAAACCTAAATATGATGGCATATTATCATTACAAAATTGTAAGAAGTTAATTGCTTCAAATGAGTCATATTTGATTAAATATTTACCTTTTTTTTTGCTTACATCATACTTCTTCTTACAAGTCAAAAACAACATTTCATATGTAATAACCTAATAGTTACTTATTAAAGATTGAAGGTGATAACAAGTAATAAAGGAAACATTGATTTCTTAAGTAAAAGGAGAAACTATAGCAAAATTTGTAGCGTTGCTTAATGTCTTCCTTGCATTAAGTTTTGTGATTCCAAAGAGCAGAGTTCAATGCAGAGTTAATCCAGATCTTAAACAATACTTATGTGGGATTAATCTCATGGATATTTAGATAACATTTCAGATGCTTGACTATACTGAAAAAATCCTATTTTAGCATGAAACTTTGACACTTGAATCTGTGAACTGTCACAGTTGAAGAGATGGTAAAACATTGAAAATAAATTTAAAAAATACTGGACAACAACCAAGGATTAGCGAATGCAACATCCTCTTGAGGAAGGTTGAGGAACATGTCAACAAAAACAGTTCGTAAAAAAGTACATAAATGAAGCCAGCAGCCTCAATAGTTCATGGGATAATGACAATGTGTCATTTGAGAATTTCAGACAATGTTTGTTATTAGGATTGAAGATACTGGGAATTAACTTTTTGATCGCTTCTCTTTGCAGTGTGGAATCAAACCTATGAGGCTTGTTCAGTCGAAAACCTTGGAATAAGGAATGTTCTATGATTTATGCTTATGGAATAAATACTTTTTAATTAATGAACAAATGGAATAACCTTGAATTCTGCTTTATCAAAAAGGTTCCCTCACTGACTTTTGATTAAGGTCAGACACTCACAATGAAGTGTTTTTAGGTGACAACCATCAATTCATATAAATTATGTTGTCAATGAGTTTGGCTACAAGGCTGCTATCCTTAGAGAAAGAGTTCTATTAGCTGAAAGGAAGAAATTTGTGACTCTTATTCTATAAAGATAGCCATTAAATTATAAATCTTGATGATATCAATTAAGGTTTATGATCAAAGACAGCATGACAAAAATAAAAACATAAAATACTTCATTTGTAATTCATACGCACTCACACATACACACACACACACACACACACATGTACAAATGCACTCACACAAATGTAAAACATGTCTTCATGCAAAAATCTTTCATTTACTCAAGTTTGATTAAATATGATAAACCTGGAATCTTTTTTACAAATTTTTTAGGTAACTCTTGTTTACATACTAGAGAATAGATAGTTTTAGTATCTAAATTTTACTCAAACCAAGTTATTACTGATAGCAAAGGAAACCATGGTGATGGTTGAAAAATAGAGAAATGAGCCTCAGCATTCATTCTATTTTCTGATCATCGCCGTTGTTTCACTCATTACAGTAATTAATTCGGTTTGAGCAAAATTTACTTCCTAAAACTGTCTTTCTTTATTCACATTGTCGGATACTAATATCCATTACTTATCATACTGTCAATATAGGAACAATTATATATGTATATAGACATACTTAAATGCCTGTAGTTCTGAGACTCAAGGTACATTTAAACAAAAACAGCTTGCAATCAGAGAAGAATAGGAATGGGTTAAGAGTGTTATTTTGACCTCTGTCTACCATCAAGATCCTGGTGGTTCAATTGGTTTGTGCAGACCAGGGGTCAGTAGGTGCTCCCATGGTAATGGGTCCGGGTTCAAATCCCATCTAGGTTCATTCCTGTATTTTCCGATCATCGCCATTGTTTATTAAATAATTTGCTTTGAGCAAAATTTAGTTCCTAAAACTGTCTTTCCTTCTTCACATCACTTTTGGCCATTATCGAGTTTGGAGAAAAGCTGTGGATTTTATCAATTTTCATTTTTTGAATACTTCTTAAAATAAGCATCTATACATTATGATGAAGTCATGCAAATGACAGCATCCAAGCAAAATTCCTCACCAGGCCATATGTATCAATCAATGTTCGGTACATATAAAATTCCAGTTCCAAAATTGAAGAAGAATTGGGTTTGCTCAATTTTAAGATAAAAGTTTCAAGAATCTGAAGACCATTTTCACAATTATTGCTGTATAGCATATGCATATTGTTTATGAGTATTTGATGAATGATAGTGGAAATTTTAGTGTAGAGCAATCTTTATTCATCAATATGAGCACAATTTCTGAGTGTATCAATCCCTCTCATTCCCGGGCCCCCGACAGGAATTTGATAGAAGGATGCAGATTTGCTTTTGCCTCCCTCCCGCACACACTACACAAACACCTATAACCTTTAGCCATCCTGTTTTCATCTGTTTAAACCTTTTTAGCACGCCACACTTTATTCACTTGCTAGTAAACAATAGTCAACCTATTTTATTAAGACATGGTATTCAACTCTCTGGCCCCCTTCAACTCTTTCCAGACTCTTAGGCCCTTTTAGGCTGTCAGGGCCCCAGTGAGATGCTCCAGCTATACCCACCTTTCTTCCCCTCTCAATATATACCTTTACTACTCTAGTGGGCCTATTTCTAAAAAAAAAGTCTCAAGTTTACCATTCTCACAGATTTAAAAACAATACATGAAAAATACAAGACTTTGAGTTGGAAAATCATCTGGCATTTCACATTTGTTAAGTTTACATTCAAGAGGAAGGGTGTGCAACTAGTGATTCCTCCTAATAGTCACCTATGGAGTTGGAACATGGAACCTAACAAAAAGATTGGCTCTCAGTCAAAGAACCATGCAACATGCACAAGAGTGGATAATACTCAACATCACATGGGGAGATCACAGGATAGCATTTTATTTTAGGGGAAAAAACAGGGGTCAGAGATATCATAAAAAAACGCAAGAAAACTCCAATGGCAATGGGCAGGCCATGTTGCAAGAATGTCAGACAACTGCAGGAAATCACTACTTGTAACGTGGATCCCTGGAGATTATACACAAAACTATATCTGGCAAAAAATAAAATGGCAAGATCACAAGGTCGGGGAAATCTTAGAGACGGTCTGGTGATGAAAAGCTGTGACTGCTGCTGCTGAAGATAATGAGAATAATGATATTCAAAAAGAAATTGAAAAAAATTCACATAAATTTAAAAAAAACAAACACATGATTTTTCTTTTTAATAAAATGCATACATTAGTCATAAGAAAGGGTTAATTATTACTGCTAATGACTTAGTGATCTCCAATTCTGATTAGCTGAAATTAATTTGGTTTCTCATTTCAAAGACATATAAGTAATTAACCGAAAACGAGTTGGCTTGATTAATTTTGACTTGACAAAGCATTTACAACCGGGAACATGACTGGAATTAATTGCAGTGTCATCGTTTTATGTGTACAGTCAACATTATCGACAATCATTTGTAAACTGGTGGGCAAATGAATAAATAGGCTCATTTAGATTTGAATCTCCTACAGAATGATAGAAATCAGTTTTGTGAACTAGGTGTACAGTAAGGGTGGATTCTGGAAACTAGGTATGTGGTAATATCTCTAGTAGATTTCAATTATACAAAAAAACTGGAAGTTGAGAAGTAGGTAAACATCATACCCCTACATACCACACATTTCCATCCCTGCCCTTATATATATCCATACAGACATCTGTGCACACACGTACATAGACACACACGCACATATATACACACCTATATTCCTAGATATACGTAAATATACTTATATACATACTTGCATATATAATTATACATTTTTATTTTTATCTCTATGTTAACATATTTCCAGACATAAAGGCATCTATAAATGTATTTATTAACATTCTAGCTAATTCCAGAGAAAAAAAAATGAGGTATATTTTCATTTCTATGAGATTCTTTTCCAGAAAAGAATGTACTGAACTCAAGGTGAAAAGCCCATTGCTTCAAATGGTGGGTAGATGTTTTTATTAGTAAGATTGTCACCTTCAAGTGGAAGAGTCCTTTATTACAGACAAAGAAACAAACATAAAAAATCATTTTCATTATATAGATTGATTATCATGTACATATACCTGAAAATACATGTATTCAAATCTGCCAATGTCACTCGAGTCTCTTCATTATAAATTCTCCTTTTTCATCAAATCTCACTGAATGTCAGAGGTGTCCTTCAAGGAGCCTAGCCACCTTGCTCCTAAATCTCTTGTTATCACTGGCCATGCAACTGGGTTTACTGGCACATAAGTCTCATGAGACATTCATAGAACTGACAGTTCATGGAGAGAACAGTTCATAGAAGAATCAATTTGTAGTTATGAATTTCAACATTAATCCATCAAAATATCATAACAATGTAATATAACAGATTGCTCTTGGCCTCCGACAAGCATTTCAAATTGCAAATATCATGAATTATCTTCTGTCCATATTCCGAAGCTAAATACCTCAAAAAATTGGTAGTGAAAGCATTTTATGTTTTTAATGACTGCCATTTATTTTTTTTTTGGTTTAAGGAAAGTGCTTTAAGGTTAAAACTGAATTATTGATCAAATATCAATGATCAACACCTTTTCTCTTCCCATGACATTGGAAGAAAGTTCTAACATTTTCATAGAGGCTGTTTTGATTATTAGACTTATTGGTGAATTTCATTTAAGATCCTCCAAATTCATAATCAACACGGTGAAGATACCTTTAAAAGCCACAGTCCTAGTTTCTACCCAGAAATTTCACTTGATCCCCTTCATAGAGCCAATTTTGAGAAATGGAAATATAGAAGTTATAAATAATCAACAAAATTTATAATAGAATTAATTTCCTCATTCCTTAGAATCTATTTTTCCTTTCATTCTCTCTTCTTCATATCTCATTCATTTTTTTTCTCTTCTGCTCTTTCTTTTTTAAAGACTGTCTACCAAAACTTTCACCCAAACAGTCAACATAAATTCCTTAAGTTTTCAACCTGGTCTGGCTGGCTGATTATCTATGTATGTATATATAATGTACAAGGGAAGCTAAAGAGCTGAAAATTTAGATATTAACTCTTTATCTGAAAAATATTTTATTTTCAATTTTTATCCACCCACTAAGTTGGTTTTTACGGGAATGTTCAATTTGAAATGTGAGTTTATACTAAATTGGTCCCTTAGTTTGTGTCCAGCGGCTTTCATACATGTTTCTTGAAAATTCAGCCTTTCGTAGTGATCACTGCCCAAACAAAGGTAAGACAGTTATTTACTTATTGATTCCTCACTTTTTACCTATTTTTTAATTGATCACCTCCAAGATGGCTTACTACCAAAAGATATTGGTCACTTGATGCTTTCTATCTAGGAACCAACCAGACCAATTTTTTTTTTTTTGCTTTTCAATTTTGTGGATTATGATACAGTAGAAAGTAACAAAAATTGATTAGAAACTTAGTTTAATTCTATTGAATATAAAATTACTTCTTTCTCTCCTAATGACTGTCTTTTCTATGATTCCGTTAGAACAATCATGAGAAAATCCAACCTTTTCAGGAACAAAATTTCTCCATCTTTCACAAGTCTAAAAGCTTTCTCTTCATCTTTCCATTTTTCTCCTATCAATATTCACCTTAAATCATATTAATGCAAATTCCTCTCTTCTTAATTCACATTAAAAACATAAAAATCCATCTTTTCAGTTCTAGTGCAAGTCTCAAGTCAGAACAAGTCAGTAAGTAAAATGCAACTTATTTATAAGCAAGTAAAAGCAAACACGACAAAGATCTTCACCAGTTGGATTTTATTTTTTGTCTTTTTGCCGCCAACAGTGGTTTCATTTCGGGTGAGAAATTAAATTACTATTGTTTGCAGTGAGTAATAATTGTCGGATGTTCAGCATCGAAAAGTGTTTTAATTCTATTTTTCAAATGAAGCACTGATTACATTTTTGTCAATATTTTTTGTGATCTTTTTTTGCAAAGTATTTTGTTTTGTGGTATGGATGTTCTTAGCGAGCAATTATGATGTTAATTGAATTTAGTTCTGCTCGTTAAGAATCTTCGTTAAGTCCTTTGCTAAAAATTAAATAATTATCTTAGTTGTGCAATTATAAGCAATTAACAAACAAACCAGAATATATATTTAATAGAAATGAAAAGCAAAATAGAATGTATACAACTTTCTTTTATCTATTTTTTTCATTCTATGTCTATGTGAGTGTGCGTGTAAATATTTATACACGTGTATATATATCTTTCTATCTCACAATCTCTGACACATCCCTCTACACACACATAAGCACACTCGCACACATATACACACACATATTTATATATATATATATATATATATATATATATATAGAGAGAGAGAGAGAGAGAGAGAGAGAGAGAGAGAGAGAGAGAGGGGGAGAGATAAATAAAGGGAAAGAGATAAATACATATACATAGAACATGAGAAATATAGAAACTCAGGGAGATAGATGGATAGATTGAGGGAAAGAGTGAGAGAAGGAGAGAGAGAATTATGGATAGATAGAGAGAAAGATAAAGAAAGATAAATAGATAAAGATAGAGATAGATAGATTGGTATATATATATATATATATATATGTATATATATATATATATGTATATATCGAGAGAGAGAGAGAGAGAGAGATGTATTTACACATTCATGGATATCTTCCTTTCCATGTATATAAATGTCTGCAGCCAATTGATGAAAAAAGATATTTACTTTACACAACATTTGTTTATTTTTCAACACGGTCTCTTTCCTTATCAATACATTAAATTCAATGGTGTGTATCAATCACACACACCAGTGACATCAAAACCCTGAAAACTCAAGGAACCGCTCCATACAAAAAAATATTCTGGCAGATCTCTGTTTTTAGCATTCAGTTATTTTAGACTGTAATCAATGAACTACAATAATAGACAATTTTTGACCTTTAAAAATCATATTTATTCTAAATGAATTACATTTCGCTGGCATTCTAATATATGATAAGGGTCGGTACACAATATTTTTTTTTTCAATTGATGTGTGATGGATGATGATGTTTCTTGGCCACAAGATTTGCAATTTGCAATTTCATGATCAAAGGGAACACTAATGTGGACTCCTAAGCACTGTTTGTTGGACCCTGTTTTGAAACCACTGATTTTGACCAAACATTATACAGTAACAATTTTAGATCAAAATTATACTAATAAATACTTACTTATTGATCCATCCTAGAATATATATATATATATATATATATATATATATATATATATATATATATATATATATATATGGATAAATTATAAATTACATTATATTACATTGAAACTTATTTGGGATGATTTTCCGTCGTTACACAGTTAATATATCACTCACCTTAGACAACATTAGTAGAATAAATAATGCTCTTACCATTGAGCTAAACAACTACCGGGAATGCAAAGGTTCAATTAGTTCGAGTGTAAGAGCTACCCTATCAATGGTAGGTTCGATTCCTGCTGCAGCCCCATTTTCTTCAATTGTTTATTCTACTTACATTGTCCAAGGTGAGTGATGTATCAACAATGTAATGATGGGAGATCATCTCAAATAAGTTTCTATATAATATAACACAATTCCTTCTGTTGGATCAATTATATCCATTTCTTTGCATATACATACATATATATATATATATATATATATATATATATATATATATATATATATATATATATGGTATATATAGCATAATATAAAGCAACATCTGATATGTGATGGATTTATTTCATAGAGTGCTAAATGATTTCCACTTTATACTTCCAAAGTTGTTTTGAAGTAGAGCTGAATATATATATATATATATATATATATATATATATATATATATATGTGTGTGTGTGTGTGTGTATACATATATATATATATATATATGTATGTGTATATATACACACACACACTCACACACACATATATATATTTATATATACACATATATAAATATACATCGTTCTTATTTTTCGGTTGTGAAACCGTTAGACTGTCAACGATTTCACCACTGACATGGAACTCTGAGTCACTGCAAAGAACTGAATTTTCTATGTACACTTATATATATAAATACATATATTATCAAGACAGACAACTTGATAACAAACTTCTCTGAAATGATTTACTCTATCTTATACTCCTATATATATCTGAAAATCATTGCAAAACATTTCACACTCTTTCCATCTAAAACATAATCATATTATACATAATTCTTTAACTAAAGATCAGCCTACTAGTAACCGGAAGCCATTTTTGTTGTCTACACTAAGAATAGCGAACATATTAAAACCCTTAAAAGCAAAGAACTATTTTCAATCAAATTATGGAAATGTTTTTATTTTTATCTCACCCTTATTAACTTGTTTATACTTTTAGGGCAAACAACTCATAAATATATAGATGGATGATTTTTTGTGAACCTAAAACACTCATAATACTTTGGTCGTCTCCCTTTTCATGTACCATTAAATACTTATCTACTCTTATCCTGCACTGAACAGACAGACACACCTTATGAAGCAGACCAAAATGAAATAAATAAACAACTAGCATTCCATAGGAAATTACGAAGCACCACTACATATACATATATATGTTGCTTTTTACTTTGTAAATGAAGCAGCGGTGACAGTAAGTTACCTTGATGTAGATACTATCGGTATAGTTTGAATCATAAATTTATGATTTAAAAAAAAACGATCTGGGCTGGTTAGTAACTTGATAGGGTGATCAACTGAAAAATTTTGAAAAGAGTTAATCAAAGAATAAATTACTTCTCTTGACTTTTGTTGGGCTGTGATCACTAAAAAGTACAAATTAAAACAAAAAACAAGCATAAATGCTGCTGGGAATTTTAAAAAAAAGAAAAAAAAAGGACCATCCCTACTCATTTAAGTTTCTATTATGAATCGTCAGGGCTATGCAAAATCTGAATAGATAGGTACATGCATACATAGATATAAATCTCAGAATACATGAATAACCTAAACCCAGCAACAGTGATTAAACTGGTTTGTTGTTGGTAGCAGTGATTGATAACTCAACTATGTCGAATTCAAAATACGGTACCTTTTAGATAATCAATCACTGCTGCCCATGACAGATCAGTTTAAACACTGTTGTTGGGTTTACGTTATTCATGTGTTCTGACATTTATATTTATCTTTGTATCTATCATTGTATTTGGACTTCACCTAGTCCTAACCATTCACTGCAAAAATTTTGCATACAGTGTATATCTCAATGAAAAGGGGAAACGTTTTTTTTCAAAATTCATCCCAAGATAGGTTTTTAGTGGTGGGTTCAGTTTGCAATGAGAATTTATGCTGAATTGGCCCCCAAGTTAATGTCCAGCAGGATTCATGCCCGTTTTTTTGAAAATTTGGAATATTTCAGTGATCACAGCCCAAAAAAAGAAACATAATGAGAAATAGATGTTTAGATTTTCCATCCTCTGGCTCCATTGATGCTGCCTGTGAATAAATAGATATATAGCCAGCCATTTAAAAGCTGAAAAAACCTATGTAGTATTGTGACAAATTAAATTGGCATGAATACATACTTATAAAGAAGCCTTTTTTTTCTCAAATAAACTTGTTATTTGATATTCAGGAGAATTAAACATATGTGTACACAGACATACAATGAAAATAACATACCTGTATTTATTCTTTCGGTGAACTTAATAAACATACTCATACAATCAAGAAAATTTCACATGTAAATCATCATCATCATCATCAATCTCTCCACGTACATCGTTGAACAGAGACCTTCCCCAGGATTTGCCACATTTCTCTATCGTGGGCATTGTCGAGCCAGTACTATCCAGTACTCTGTCAAGCGTGTCTCTCCATTTAATACTCTGCCGGCCTCGATTGCCCATGTGATCTCTGGGGATCCATGTTGTGAGTTGCAATGTCAATTGGTTGTTTGCCCTTCTTGTGACATTGCCAGCCCATTGCCATTTGAGTTTTTTAATGGGTTCTATGATGTTTTTGTGCTGTTTTGCGGTGTTTCCATTTGAGGTTGAGCATAATTCTTTCATGTGCACGTTATATGGTTCTCATTTGCGGGTTTGTCTCTTGTTTAGGTTCCATGTTTCAGGGCGACATATAAGTGATAATCATTAAAACAAGATTTTGGGTTCAGTAGGGTACATACAGAAACATACAGTTGAAGACAAATGCATATATACTCACAAAGAATCTTAGATCTTGTCGTTACAAAGGCACACATATACACAATAAGGTGTTTACCTGCAGATGCAGATATTTTTACATATAAGCGAATAAGTCTAAAATGTCTCTATGGTTTACTGGATGAGTTTGTTTAGACTTCACACAGTTTAAAACCTAATCAACCTTTTTAACTTCTAAAGCTATAGACCAGCCCAAGTTTCGCTGGGAATTTTTTTTTATTTTAAACATACGTGTATATGTTTTTTATTCACTCAACTTTGTTCTCTATATTGCTGCAAGCAACAATGGCTACACTAAGTGGTGCCTTCAAATGAATCTTTTTGATTTTATTCTTATTTTTACCCTAGCCAATCATACTCTAAGCAGGGGGTGGCTGAACCTCAAAGATGAATTTCTTTTTTTCACTTTTAACACAATTCGTCTAATGTTGAGATTTCAGACAATTTTCAGATGTTAGAATAGTGAAGTTTAGAATGCCAGACTTGGAATCACAGGGGGGATGTGCTAATCCTGTGCATTAAGTGACCAACCCTGTGAAGATTAATATGTTTCCTCTTTTTCTATTTTCTGAGGTAGGTTGTTGAACAAGAACTAAATATCACTTCAGAAGTTGGAATCTAATTGTGGGCTTAGTTTTTCTATCTGATTTTGCTTAACAAAATTCTGTATATGTCTGACTGTAAAACAAGTGCAAGAGCATTTTTAGGATTACTGATCACTGCAACTTGTTCAAGCCTCATAACTGACCGAATAGAGATTTGGTAAATGACTTGCTAGTCATGATACCAACAGTGTAATATTTGAATAGTTTGAAAAAAAATCAAATCTTCTTAGTATTTATCTGCACGTACAGTATGTAGAATCATTTCAAATTCTGCTTTCCAATGGATGATAAACATGCAGGAGTTCAAGCATCTGCATTCTATATTGTTTAAAACTGAATAAAATACTACGCAGCAGGTAAACTCCCATTGACTCATTTTGCTGTATAAGAAATATACAAAGATTACAGGATAAGATATCTGTATCAAATATTCAGAGAGAGGGCCTTTGTTAACTCTTTTAAGACTAACTTATTGAGACACAATGTTTGAATAAAAATCCCACTAGACTTCTAAAAGAGATCTATGAGACCTATTTCCTAACAGTCATAGACACTTTGAGATATGTATTTGCCAACAGTCTGAAGAGTTAATATACAGAAAACAACGTAAAAACAATTGCAACAAAGTAAGCAGTGGCATTCATACACATATATTAATATATTGATATCTATTCAAGTATATTCTGCACCATTCAGGATTTGTATACCCGTCCAATATCTTCAGAAATAAATGTAAAATCAAATCTTTATCATAAGAATATTTCGATAGGATGCCCAAAGTAATTCAACAAAACTCATCATTTTCAAACTTACATGTAGTTATTCCAAAGAAGAAATTAAGAAAATTACTTGGAAAGTAATATTGGCATTAGTACTGGAACCTTGACTAAATCAAAGGAATCATGAAATCAGAGAATTACCCAGAGATTTTAAAGCAAAATGTGCAATTCAATCCAAGAGAATTAGGTTGGGAGATCATAAGAGCCCCAGCACGACAAAAACATATCCAAAAGCACACAAGAATGGTTGAAAAGAAAAAATGACCAGTTTCAAACCGACTGGCAATGTCCTGATCTTTAGCTGTTTGAAAATCTTTGGAGGATGCAGAAATTTGAAGTCAAGGTTTCAATGTATACCCCAATCTGCAGGAATGCTGTGAAGATTTAAGAGCTAGAACAAATCAAAAAGGAAGAGTGGGAGAAATTACCAGCTAACAGATACAAGAAGCTTATGGATGGCTACAAGAAGTATTTTAGGGCAGTCATTGTAGTCAGAGTGGGCATGCAACCAAATATGAAGGAACAGTGCCTATAATATTGTCCAGGTTATATTTTTGATACTACTGACTTATTGATGAACCAATGTTTGCATCTAATAAACTCTCTATGAGTATATAAAACCTTATACATGTAAAAGCTTACAGGCATATGCTAACTTTTCTGCTTTATTCAATGAATATATACACCTCTATACACATACAAAATATTCATACACTTCTATACATACAGATAATAAAGATACATTTGTTCCAGAGTCTATTCACAATTCATATAAGTTTGAATGTAGATTTTTGCTCTGAGTGTAAACCAGAAGATAACAGAAGTTCTGAACATCTACATGGCATGTTTCTCTGAGCATTCATCTCAATGGTCTTTTTTGACATTGCATATGCAACTGCACTCTGATAAAAGCACCACTGAACAGGTACATATCAAAAGAATATATATGTGAATGTTTTCTTCTATTTGTTGAACATACATAACATTTTTATTATCTCCCCTGACATTGGACATCTCCAGCACATTCCATTATGATAATTTAATAAACATGCAAACATATGTTTAAAAGGTTATGTGCATTCATGCATGGTTATCTTAATTTATACATGCTTGTGTGCAGGTATACATGTTAGTGTTTGTCTGCGTGTGTGTGTGTAGAGGCTCAAAAGTTCTATTGCCTTTTGGTTTATATGCTCATCTTATATTCATCCAGTCCACATTTCAAATATAACTTTATACATTAATACACAAATATTATTCACAACTATTGTTGTTGTTAGTTATTATCATTATTATTATTATCATCATCATCATCATTATTATTATCATCATTATTATTTGCAATCTCACACCAGTTGCCTGGTTGTAACTGCTGGAGTTTGAGTGACACCAAGTCTCCTCAAGTCTCCAGCCGTCCTCTCCTAGTACTCATAGGTCGCATTAATACTGCGATTTACAGTATCACACCAGTTGCCTAGTGGTTATCGCTGAAGGCTGAGTGACAATAAGTCTCCTCAGGTCTTCAGCCAACATCTGTTCTCTCTTTCGCCTATCATGGCAGTGCTGTGGTTTACGTTTCCGCTTTCAATTCCCTTCCTCTGTTAGGTCACTGTTAATAATCAGTATTGCAGTCTTTATATTTCTAGCACTTTCCTCAGTATCAACGTAGTTCCCAGCAGTACTGCGGTCTGTACAGTCTCAATCCTTTGCCTTTATCCCGATTCCCTCCAGTCTCGCCCTCAGTGTCTTTGGGATAGTTCCTAGGGCGCCCACTATGACTGGTACTACTCTGGCTTGCATGTTCCTCATCTTCTTCAGTTCTCTCACCAGATCCTGGTATTTTTCTAGTTTTTCACTCTCCTTCCTCTTTACTCTATGGTCTGCAGGTATAGCCATGACTACTATTTGGCAGGTCTTCCTCTTCTTGTCTACAATTACCAAGTCCGGTCTTCTTGCCTGGATGAGGTGGTCAGTTTGGATGTCAAAGTCCCAGAGTAATTTGTGGTTGCCATTCTCCAGGGCTACCTCAGGTTTGTGCTGATACCACTTCTCTGCATGGTTGAATCTCATTTGTTTACTCAGTTCCCAATGTATCATTGTTGCTACTCTATCGTGTCTGTGCATATACTATATGATAAAGAGTAAATGTTTCATCCTTCTAGCTCCATTGGTTTTGATTCACAGTTCTGAATATGAGACTTGAAAAATTGCAGAGAAAGAAAATAAAATGAGTGTGAATAGAATCGTAGAAATTCATTTAAGAAAACTAGCATCCCAAGGGAAGTTATGAACCATGCCACCCATATAGGCATCTTTTTACATTGTAAATTAAGCAATAATGGTGAGAAAATAAATAAGGTACCTTGATGGAAAAAAGTTTGAACATTAAATTCATATAATGAAAAAAAACTGCAGTAGAAACTAACATGTAAGTAACGTCTTTAGATATCATGATACATTGGGGGAGATCAATTCAAAATTAGATAAAGGGGTGATCAATGTATGTTTTGGGTTGTGATCACTAGAAAATACAAATATTCAAAAAGAATGTGGATGCTGCTTGGCTCTAACTAAGAGACCAATTTAGCATTACATTGTAAATTACCCCCCCCAAGACCTTATCTCAGAGAAAAATTTAAAAAATACAAATACAGCATTTTTCCTACTCATTGAGGGGAGTAGAAGGTGTGTACAAACTGCCAAACACATGAAAAACTTAAACCCAGCAAAAGTGTTTAAACCAATCTGTTGTGGTTAGTGGTTGAATAGAATGACTGCTATTTCCTCTCCTCTAGTTAACACATCTGTCGTCTTATTTTGTGAAAGACTCGCCAATTTGAGCATTGCTGCACAGTATGCAAGGTAAGGGACCTAATTTTAAGCCAAAAATCATACTCAAAGGTACTTTTTGTATTGTAGAGCCTTAATTATTCAGAATGTTCTAATTGTTCTATTTAAGGTGGAATTGAGATTGTATTACAATTATTTTTTTTCTAAACTGCAATCACTTTTAAAGTAATGTAAGGATATCTTTATCGATGGTATTTGTGGGGCAAAGTGGAGCCTCTGTGCCCTGATTGGTGATTCACTGAACCAAGCTTTAGAGTTTTCATCATGACACGTGTTTTGAGTTAAAGATTTGGGTTTAGTTGTATATTTTGATTATAGAATTGATACCCGGAATTTGCATTAATTGATCACCATAGACTGCAGGTGTACCAGAACTAATTATCAAAAAGCTGATTTGAAATTACCTAAAAAATATATCTTATATCTACAATTATCTAAAAAATATCAGCGCAAGATTTGGACATTGTTGGTCCAAAAACAACCATAGAAAACCAAAAAAGGACATTTTTTTAAAAAAACAAAAAGGCATTCTTTGACAGTCCTTAATGGTATACTCTATCAAATTTGAATGTTGTAGCCCTAAGAATATGACCAGGAACATCCAGCAACATCCCCCCACCACACATACAAATAATTAGAGGGAGAAGAATCTGTAGCCCACTTGACTGGTTGGTTTAACAGGCCATTTGAAGGTCTATGGTGATTTGATGAAATATGGAATAAGTGTTGGGATCAAGTTCCACTGAAAATAAAAGACTTTTTTTTTAAGGAGGGAAAAAAAAATTGTCTTATTCTTTAACGTTTCCTCAGGTAGAGGACATTGCCAAAATGCGGTCTGAGAAGAGAGTTAGCATTTTATCAATGCCCGTTTGGAAAGGGGAAATAGCCTTACTGGTACTGGTACACCACTATGAAAATATTCCGATTCCCTGACATAAAAATTCCATTCTTCTAATCAAAATTGGTCCCGTCTTTTCATTTCATGTATTTTACTAAAAGAATGAAAGAGTGTTTTATATATGTTGATTTTGTAGTATCCTTTTTTCTTTCTTAAATTGCTTTTGAGACTCTGTAAATGTGATCTTTTGTCAAATGTTTCCTTTGGTGAGCCTAAATGGCGCCAATGAATGTTTAAGAGATTTTTATGATCGCTTTTTGCAACATAGTCTACTATTCAACTATACTTTCATAAAAATGTATAGTTGGTTTAACTGTGGGACTTCTTTGAATCATTCAATCTTTGTTGATTCACTGTTCTCCAGGGTATGATTCACTGAGTACTTGGACTTGGTTACAGTGGATCAGAAATTGAAAAAAAACAAACAAGTGTCAGATAGCTGTTAACTCAGACAGATATTACTTTCTTATCTTTATAGAACATATTTCACAGCCCAACTAAGTTGATCTTTATTTTTATACTAAAATATGTTGAAAAAATTAGCTTCAACCTATAATTAAAACTTTCTGATTCTCCATGAATTCACATGATTAAATAAAGAGAGCTAAGTTAGAAGTTGAGAGATATGCAACAGACCAACAATAGAATATACAGTAATTCAATCAGACTAAATCAAGCCAAGTGAAGCAGACACAAGAGTCAAAGCAATTTTCATGAAATCTGAATGAAGATTGAACTCACTGTCAGTTACTTATGATACCAGCTCCCTGTTCACTATACTATGCACAGGAGACATACCAATAGAGTGATGTAAGTGTCAGTTTTGAATCAGGTAACAGACCTCAGCAGTAGTAGGTGCACTTTATTTGACTAGGTATTTTTTTTTCAAGTCAACCATACCAGACTTTCATTGATAATAAAATTCTATAAACTTTTTTCCACTTACAAATGATATAAATCAATAAAAAGACAAAAAGTGAGGATAAAGCACGAAAAAAAGTAAAGTCTCTGGGGAAGGAGGCTAAAGAAAGAGGGAAAGAAAGGAAGAACAAATTAGTAGAAACAGTAGAAAG